>MU968480.1:29882751-29969683 GCA_034641835.2 Pinus albicaulis
ATTTATCTTGAAATTGTCTAGGTTTGTATTAATGATACGTCTGTGTTTTCCAAAAATCACAAGAATTGAGTTCATAGTTTTAAAAATATTATGGAAATCAATTTCTACACTGAAATTGTGTGCCTTAAATGAGAAAGAAAATAGAAACATCCATCATGCGTAGCAATTCCTCCCCCTCTCTGAAGAATTAGCATGCCCTCATGCAATGCTAGAAAACAAATAGAGGTGGTTGCTACTAGCTGTTGAATTCTATGCTTGGTGTAAAACAACATGAAATAAAGGAGGTGTTGAGATGGAATAAGAATAGCAAGGGATGATAAAGAATATGGATGACATGGTCATAAGAAAGAAATGAATGAAAGGAACACTCCCCCATACTCGAAAATGGTATGCCGCTGAAAAATAGGGAGTGGTATAGATGTGGAATGAAGGATGATAAATAATACTCAAAATGGATTTTCATGAAATTCTCCTAAATTCGTAATAAATCAGAAAATTATGCGATTTTACCTCAAGTTTTACCTCCAAAAATGTGGAATGACATATATGGACTGGCAGTTGTTGAAGCTGATGTAGGCAGAGTTGGTGCTAAAAGTGATGCAAAAGGTGGAATCCAGGTAAGCACATCATGTCTGAAGAATTGTTCACGTTCGCGAGCCTCTTCTGTTAAGTGCAATAGTGTGGTCAGCTGTGGATAGAATTCTGCCCATACTTGTTGTTTTCCTACAAACAAAACACTATTTGGCATACAATGTTCTTGAATCCATAGTGTAAGAAATAGATAAGATGCATGCAAAAATTTCAATCAGAAAAACTTATGTATACATGCAATACTAATATTTTGGCAAATCAACAAGTGATGGCAGAGTGCAGTAATCATATCACATGCAATCCCATAATGCATACATTCCCCCCTCCAATTGGAAAAGGAACGCCATGACCATAAAGCGTATGAGAGGGGTTATGCTGACGGCAAGGCACGGGAATGAACAATATATCAGTGAATGAAGCAGAGTACACATATCAATGATAGGACAACGAGGGTTATGATTATAATGAGAGCAGAGTGTGTAAAGATAGTTATGAATAAGAGATAGGACGCTTTGGATTGATGATAAGTTACGAAAAAGAGAAAAAGGACAGCAATATGCCAAAAAGATGCTTTGCTGATAGTATTCTAGCTGAAAAATGATGTGATTGATTATAAAACAATTTCTCATGCATAAAGGTTCAAAATAGGGAAAAAAAGTAAGGAAATAACTTCTCTGATAAAAAGAAAAAAAATAAGAAAAGGGTATTATAATAATAATTGACGATAAGATATAACTTCAATACCATAAGCAGAGCCGCTGCTGCCAGCAAGCGTCCATAGCCTCGGAAGGGTTGCTTTTTAACCCATATGAGTCAGGATCCTCAATTTATAAATGGAGAGTTACAGTGTTGTTTTACAGAAGAGATCAATGTGCTGGCGTGGTAACCAGATAACCACACTGCCATTCACTGGGATGTAGTAAAAGTGATCAGGCCGGCTCGTGATGAGACCTCCTGTTCCAAGGATAATTTGACTATCCAATGGATCA
Organism: Pinus albicaulis; assembly: GCA_034641835.2. NCBI lineage: Eukaryota > Viridiplantae > Streptophyta > Pinopsida > Pinales > Pinaceae > Pinus > Pinus albicaulis. The sequence continues at coordinate 29,884,332 of MU968480.1, forward strand.
TAACCCTGGTGTGGTGGCCATAATGGGAATGTCACTTTCTTACAACCTTATGAACATGGTAGGTTGGCTCGTAATGAGACCCCCTATCCTCCATCTGCGAACAAAATTTTGTTATTATTACACATTTTTATGATAAAAAGAGGGAGGCTCAGTACTCCTTAAGAGCAGGGATGGTGGAAGAAGTTGAACATGTCAATAGAAAAATATACCCATAATCTCATTTATTACAGACAGAGAAGATTATAATCCAAAAGGGTGGAACCAGCATGGTATTAAGATGATCAATCAATATCATGTTCAACAGAAAACAATGCAGTAAAGTAGTATATAAATAATTGTGTCCCTTTTTAAAATAATCTATCATCAAGGAGTTGTCCTGTTAAAGATCATAACGTGAATGATATTAGCTCGCTTCAATAGAATCCATAATTCTTGTCCTCATAAAAATAGTGTACTTCATGCCATGAAGGGGAATCAGTAAAATGTGGTTGAGATGAACTAGGAATAATCCCACAAGAGGAAGGAAGGGTTGCTCTCGAAAATAATCCCAAAGTGTTGCTCTTTTGAATGAACAGCAAAAACACTCAAAAAGTGGTGTTCCTTAAAGGAAATGCACACAAAAAAACAAAAATACACACAAAAAAAGTGTGAAAATGCAAATGTCGATCATAAAATGCAAACATGCAAAAAAACAAATTCACTGTTCACAGCATTGATGCTGAGGATGAGTTACACTTTGAATGAAGCAACACCTGAAACACAAATATAAGAGAAATTAGAAAAGAAACAACATTTTATTTAAAAACAATATGTAAATAACTAAATTAAGTTACAACAACTATGATGTTATGTCAAAAAATGATCTCTTTGAAAAATGTTTTGGCAGCAGGAATAAGACATGAATCTTCAAATTGAAATCAATTCTTCATTTGTTCTATTATGAATCCGTTGGGTAATGAGTTGGATGAAATTCCTTTGTTTTATTAAAATTTGTTTCAAGAATTACTCGTCCATAAATTGACCTTCTTTTTCTCCTAGGACCTGCAAAAAACGAGTGTCTACCTGCAATAAAACATTAAATCATGGAGAAAGAGAGGTGATCGGGCTCCCCTAATCCAATAATTATGCAAAAAAACAACAAGTAGTTACTCTGTATAACAAATCCATTGAGAAAATAACAAAGTAAAATTTATCTGTCACTTGCGGGAGAGCAGTGGCCAATCATGCTAACCTGCAGTGTTTTAATCACAACTTCTTTGTTTTTCGTCGAAATTGAGTGATTCCAAAGCAAAATGAGAGCTAATTCAAAGGGTTATCTCCAGTAGCAACAGGTTTTAAAAATTCAATGCTATGATATGTCAAATTTGTTTAGAACAACTTGCATAATAGAGTCATTTTCGATTACCCAATCTAGACCAACGATTGATATTTCAAGCATAGATTCTTCGTTTGATGTCGGATTCAAATGATTCAAATTGGAAATGAAAGTAGATTCATTTATTTATCTCCAATAGAAACATGTTTTGAAGAAAAGAAGAATTGATAAATCAAACACTGTAAGGAACATCCGGAAAAACAGAGTTTTAAGGGTGCTGATTTACGATAGACAGTCAGTATTTTGATCATAACTTCCCCATACGATATCGAAAATGAGTGATTCCAATTGCATTGTAAACTATATTCATAGGGGAATCTACCATAGAAACAGGTTTTAAAAATTCATTCATTTAGGCCTCCAAAAATTGACTGTCCCAACTCTGTTCCTGAGCTTCCCGCTAGACATCCGGTAAATGTTTTGGTTCTAACTTTTTCGTTTAAAATCCAAATTGACTGATTAAAATTGGGTTAGAAAGTAGACATCAAGGGCTACCTAGGGTAGAAACAGGTTTTAAAAATATGCATTTTTGGTCTCTCAAAACATGACTGTCCCGACTGTTTTTCCAGAAAATTCGTCAAGCCCGCAAGCCAAAAAAATGATATTCAAGCATTTTTTCAAATTGGTGATAAAAAATGAATATAAGTGTTTATAGAATTGTTATTTGCAATATAATTCATCTACATACACAAATAAATTGAAATATTTATCACCGATGTTGATTTCGATAGCGTGTTTGCACAAAAAAACAACTATTTTTACAAAAAAAACAAAATGCATTTATTTATGTCCTTATTTTATTTTATTTTATTTTCTCCACTATCCTACTCTTCTTTGAGAATCAAATATATTTATGTATAAGAGTATTTCCAGTGGAACCATTTTAGAAATAAGACTTCCAATATATACATACCCAAATTTGAAAAATGCATGTTGATAAAAATTAGGGTATGAGAAGCCAACTTCCCTTGAAAAGATGTTGTCAAAAATTGTTGAAGTATGGAGTGATGATGCAAACACGTGATGGAGTGAAACCAATCTTCAATATATCCATTAATTTCTTGATTTCCCATCATACCATGAGGTTCTTGAGCTTTTAAAATGGTTTGTTGATGCAAACTAGAAGTAAGCTCATTTTTTTCCATAACTTCTACAATTTTTGAATTTGAAACATTCTGAATCTCATTGTAAGTTTTCTCTAATGGCGCATGTGAGATAGAATGGGTGGGAAGGGTCGGTAAATTTGGAAGTTCAACACTGTAAGTATGTTGTACTAGTTTATTGTGGTGAGGGTGTGGAATTAGTTGAGCAGGAAATTGTGTATGGAATGGAGCATTGTGATGATGTGGTTGGTTGGGTTGAGTGGATAAATTTGATATGCAAGAAGAATGTTGTGAAAGAGCTGGTGGAGAATATGGAGAATGTGCTTGTGCTACAAGATGAGGGAGAGTAGTCATGCAATCATAAGGTGAACCATGCCAAACTTGTAGATAAGATTGGTGGTTATATTGAAATTGACATGGTTGCCCTAGAACATGAGTATTCCATAATGGATTATGCAAGTAAGAGAATGGAGAAGAAGTGTTTTGAACCATACCTGTAGGCCATGATTTCCATGGTTTTGACCTTGTTGCAACTTCCTCACCTCTTTGATATGATACTTCCATCCTAGATAAGGAAGAGTAACCATCTATGGGCTGCTCCTTTCGGTCATGAGGGAAAAACACTTCATCAAATTCTTCATTTTTATGAACCTGCAAAACGTCCAATTGTGAGCTTAGAGAGCTAATAAAATCAACTTTAAAATTTTCAAATAAATCATTGATTTCAGCTCTTATGTCTCCTATTCTTGTAGCAGATTTGGAAAAGAAAGAACAAACATCTCTAGAATTCTTACCAGCCTTGGAGATTCCTCTTGAATACCTTATGCACAACTCACAAACATCATCATATGATAACTAAAAAACATCACCTTTTCCTATCAGATTTAAGAGTTCTAAAAATTCATCTTTGATTCCTTTAAGAAGGAGTGTTTTTAAGATCTCTTTTTCCAAACGCTTATGCTTTGATTTTTGAAGGTTATAATGAAATCGATCTACATAGTCCTCCAAACTTTCATCTTCCCCTTGTATCATACCGAAAATATCTTCATTGGATTTGCAATAGTCTTGGTACTTCTTCAAGAATATGTTCTTCATGTCCTCCCATGATTGGATGCCATTCCCAGCTAGGCTCATGAACCATCGGAGAGCTGCTCCTTTTAGAGTAAGAGGAAACACTTTCAATCTTTGATCATTAGTACAATAATCATATCCTCTAGAAAGTATTTCGAACTCAAATAAGAATGTATCTGGATCTTCATTTGCTAAACCATGAAAATTTGGTAAAGATGGGGGAATTATGTGCATTTGTGTCACTCCTCCTAGATCTTTGCTAGGAAATTCAAAAGTAGAAACGTGAGCCATTTCTTACCATAATATAAGATGTTTTTCATGTGTTTCTTCGAGGCTCCTTCTTCAAATGTTCCTGTCAATTAGTTAGTGAAATGGGTGGTTCTTACATCACCACTTGAGTGAAATCATGTGATTCGTTTTTTAAAAATTTCTATATTTTTTCTAGTCATTCACACAAAAATTCAAACATCTATTTCTACACAAAAAAATTAACAAATCTGCCGGAAAGCGGGCGGGGGAGCAGGGCTGTTACATGCTCCGTACGCAGGTTCTTACCTTCCATTTTTAATACCCAATTCTCTCCTAGCAGGCACTCATCAGATTCACACTACTCTTTAGAAATGGCTACACTCTCCCCGGCAACGGCGCCAAAATGTGGAGCGATAAAAAGGTGTCTTTGTAACTCCTAATTACCTCACATTAATTTTCAACCCAGGGACGACTTTTTGTTTCAAGAGTGTACTTAGTCTGAGGCGGCTATTTACTCAAGAGTAATGTTTTGCAGTATAGTGCTTAAAATCCAAAAGTAAATGAAAGCTGGAAATAAAATCTACTTACAACAAAGCATTTTAAGACTTAAATCATGCATTCGGAAAAATAAGCAATGTATCAGTCAAGGGTCCAGTAACAATAACTCATCCCTTTGAAAACTGATGTAACCAAAAGTAACCAAGGAACAGATCATTAATCTGGGGACTAGACAGCAAATGCCAATGCCCACTACAGTTTCAGATCGTTCTTCACACCAAAGCAAAGATAATGCAAATAACAGGAAATGGAAAGCTGCCATTGAAAGTAAACTAGGAAAACTCTTTAAAAGCAAACTCTTGTAATTAATCAACCAAACTAAACAGCGAAGTAAAGAACATGAAACTGTAAAGCATTACGATTCAAAGAAATAGGAACTAAATCAAACCATCACACGACGGAAATTGGAAAGATATGATACAACAGCAGCATACTCCACCAGAGGCTGGGCCCTTAGCCGCCAGCGGATGCTGCTGGGCTACTTCAGATCAGGTGAATGAACAACAACCTTTTTATTTATTCATCCTCAAATTGTGAAATCATTACAACAGCAAAAGCTTTGAAGATTACAATGGCAATGCAACAATCCCTATCCTATCATGAATAATCCATCTTCATTCTTGAATCTCTAAGTCTGAATCCTCAATTCCATCATTCGAATCCATCTCGAATCATCCTCAAAGTCCTTCCCTCTCTGATCTCTGTTCTGATTTAAATACAAAGAGAGCAGAGAGTGGTTACAATAGAGATAATTACAACATGATTCTATTACAAAATTGGTTTGCTTCTAACCATTTGATCAACAAGAACAAGGCGACTTTGGCTTTGCAGCTGAGATTTGGAGGACGGCCGCAACAACAAATCTGAGAAAATCGTGCTCAAAGAACCCTGTGTTTCTCTTAGTACAAGCCGAATTTGGGCAAACCGTTCTTCACTAAAGTTAATTGGGTCCATTCTGGACAAAACCCATGTTTCGTATTTTCCATATTCTTCTTCATTTGCTCAGAATCTCAACCGCAAAATCGTCACTTCTTATTCCAGCGAATTTCTGAGTTGGCACTTTTAATGATCAAATCTTCAATCTGAAAATTATCTTGGAGGCTAATCCAGCGAATTTCTGAGTTGGCACTTTTAATGATCAAATCTTCAATCTAGAAATTATCTTGGAGGCTAAAAATGGTGAATAATGTTACAACTAATTTATTAAAACCATCATTGATAAAATCATACATAATCATCAATTTATTAGAAATAAAGGAGAATAAATAATATTCATTCATAAGAGCATAAATCATTATAAAATGGATTTAAATAATAAATTATAATAAATGACGTGATGAAGAATGGTAGAAATGGGTGGAATAAGCGTTCACAAGTGATAATAATAATGGCATATTAAGGGCCCAACACTCTCCTCAAGTCGGGATGAAATGTTGAAGAAATTTCATCTTGTGCCCCACTTCCAATGGGAATCTATATCATATGCCATGTCTTATGGCCCCTGATCCGTTATGCTCCCTATGAATAATATCGTACCATCAAGAGGGTACCAACTCATGATCTCCCGCCAATCTAACCTAGAAGAAGAATCCAATGTAGTGACATCTACATGTGGAACACATCTAGAGTGTTGTCGTTAGCCCATACTCATCTAGCACTTATTTGTCTTGTCTTCTGATGATATATGCCTATACAGGAAGGCCCCTCTATCTATAAAAGGCCAAAGTGGGTGAATTATGCTGCAAGCCCCATCGATGTACTCCTGGAGAGTGTTACTCCTTGAAAGCACTGTTTCTCTCCTGACTGCATGGACATCTATCTGCACCTCATCTCTATATCCACCCGACGGTGGGTGCTCCACCATCTCCAACAACTCATCCATCTCCTGATTAGGAATGTCATGCTCCTAATGTATACTAGCCTCTCGCAGACCTATCCCATCAACCTCCAACATCTCATGAGGATAAGTATCTGCAACTAGTGCCTCGCTGCTAGATGCCCATACATCCATCTGCTCCTTACCCATGCCTTACCCTAAGGGTAGCCATACATCCATCACAGTCTCAAGGTGATCCTCCATCTGGCTCTCCCCCAAAGGTCTATCATGCATGATGTGCATAGCCTCCTCCTATTTTGACTCATGCTCCATAATATGCTGCTCCAGTTGAATCGTCACAACTGACTCATCACCCAGAAAATCTCCCGTAGAGTCCCCTGACTTCTCACCCTGCACACTGGAATATAGCTCTGACCTACTGCCATCAACTTCGCATGACTACTCTCACTCCCCAGAAGCATCCTCACATGATCCCATGGACTCATCTGACGAAGAGTCCTCATCTTGGCATACAGAAGGACTTTCCTTTTGTTCTTCCTCTGCCACATCATCTGTATCACTCAAGCATGAGTGATCAGGCCCCCAAGGTTCTTTGCAGATGAAGCAAAGTCCCTTCCTCCTCTGCTGATTTCTACTACTTGATCCACCAAACTAGAGCAGCCCCTCCCTTATCAAATTTCTCCTGAATAGCCCAATATTTTTCTACACTAACTTTGGAAATTTTGCAACTGTTGGAAATATTATTGCTAGTTGACTTTAGAATACCATTTGGGCTGCTTCTACTACTTATAAAATTATAGGAAACTGGGAAGATGACCCTTGCCCAAAACCCAGAAAAACCCAGAAATGGTTTCCTTGAATTCCAACCTTCAAAATCTGATCCTTTTTCTCCTAGCTCCTATACCTGCTCGCTGAGTAGGAATTGCATAACTGAGATGATATAATACTCATAAAATTCCAAATTTCTCAGCAAAATGGTTTTCTCTAATTACGCAACAATGGTTTTCTCTAATTCCAACTTTCAAAAGTTGCCCTTTTTCTTAGCACCTATAAATGTTGGCTGAGTAGGGACTGTGTAAATGGGCTGATATGATGCTCAAAAAATGTCGGTATTTCCACCACAAACTCTACTAAAAAAACAAAAAAAAAACGAGGAAAATATTGGGCAAATTCTAGATAAATAATTTTGGCTCGACAAATTGTCTCCGACAACAATTCTGCACTAGATGTTGCAATGGATTGGCCAAAACACCTAATCCGGTGCTCAAAAAATTCTCAAAAATTACTCCCGAACTCCTCAAGCCAATCCAACCAAAAACTAGAAATGGTTTGGCCAAATCACAATCCTCCAAAGTTGACCCCCGTAAGATCTATGCTCTCCTGGTGGCTACTAAATACATTGTCTACAGAATGATCAACGAACTATTCAATAGCCCTCGAAATGTGCAGCAATTAATCCCTCCTATAATTCCTCAACAACTAATTCTGTAATGGTTGAGATGTTCCTCCACAACTAGGCTCAACTCTCCTCCTTTGTGTTTGCCTAAAGACTGCCACACTACTATAAAAATAGAATATCAATCTCGGCCCTGGAGGTTCACCTATAGTTGAAAAGCTAATGAACCTAGGTTCGCTTATAGTTGTGATAAGCTAATGAACCTTGCGACCAAAAACAAGCACAAGAACTCAACTGCGTCCTCCAGTAATGTCTTAAAATAATAAAGCATTGATCTTCCTCTAACATTGAGCTGTAGTAAAAGCCTTGAATTTGGATTTTCCAGTAATTTGGAAAGTAAACCCTCAGGTTGGCAAGATCACCAACTCTGATGCCAATGCAATATCCCAAATGGAATATTTTATGAATTTTGTCAGAAATTAATTCAACCATAAAATCACCAGAAGATTGTTGTGTAAAGTAACTTTAGAAATTTAAGTTGTTAACATTATAAGCAATTTGCATAACATCAACCACAATATTTACATAAAAAACAGAAATATAATCTGCAACTGAATAATAGACAATATAACTATGCATAAGACCTCAGCCTTATATTGATATAAAACTGCTGGTACAAGATGTTAGGATATTTTGACACATAGGAAATAGTTAAGAATAACTTAGTCTAGTGTAGAGTAGGTAAAGTGTGTTTCTTTGCTATGTACATTTGTAGCTTATATTATGATGGTCACGATTTGTAGTGACCTGACGGTTCACTCTCTCCTTGGTATTAATGACACTTGATCCATGGCTTAACACCCGATTGGTCCATGATCTCTATTCAAAGAGCATGGAGGGTCATTTTTCTGGTAACCATTTATGAGAGAAACATATGTAATCTTTCTTTTTATATTAATAAATTGACTGAAGTGGCCGCGTAAGCTCAGGCCGTGGACTGTTTCCCTCTTCGAGGATTTTAACCACATGATAATATTGGTGTAATGATTTGTGATCTGTTTGTAAGCGGTGACCTTTGGTGTTTTATCTAAGGAACTTACCCTGTAAATTCCTACATGGTATCAAAACTATTTTGAGGGCCGCATCCGTTGTTGTTCCAAATCCAAAGCCAATTTGACTGCATGCGACTACTGTTTTCAAGATCTACTATTTCTGAACATTTTCGGGCCTAGAGAACTTCTTTTTTTGTGTTCAGAGCATATGTTACACCGAGGAACCTCTTTAGTTTCATGCGAAAAGGTTTCTGGTTGCCCAAGTTATGTCTGTTTAGATCTATAAGTATAAAGTATCTATTTTGCAGTTATATTTGTTAATATTTCTGCTTATTTTGGTTCTGTCTGTTTATTTTTTTTTATGTTTTATTTATTTGCCGGATCTATACCCTCTTCTCTATGTATGCTCTTTTCTTTATGCTGTGTACGATCTCAGGAAATCAGAAATAGGAAGAAGGGGAATTTTTTTGCTACATATGCTCTTTCCTCGCATCTTTGTGTGATCTCAAGAAATCAGAAATAGTGAAAAAATAGACAGTTTCTGGTAAGGCTAACCAAAAATCTAACATTCTGTCATAAGGCCTGCATTTAGTTTTTTTTTTTTTGGCTTGGATTTTTTGTTTTTTTGTGCAGGAAAAAGCACACACACCAAAGACTAAAAAAAAAAAACCCCTTCCTCCTTTCAAACAATTACAGAATCCTTTTACTATCTCACTTGGTGAGAAGTTAGTTTATGAGAATAGAGGTCTTGGGTTCAATTCTCTTTCTCAAGCTTATTTTGTAAAAAAAAGTTTATTAAAGGGGCAGGATTTTTAAAAAAAATTGAACTTCATCATCAAATTTCAAACCGTTCCTATAACTATTCGACATCTACAACTCAGTGTTTTCAAAAAGGCTTAACTTGTTCATTCGGAAGCCGTTTTTCGAGCCAAATTTTTTTTAATCAGCCTAATGTTTTGAGATATTTCCATTGGAGCAGTTAGTTTCAGCTCTTTTCACCATCAGTTTAAAAAAAAATGGAAATTTCATGTTCGGTTATTCTTAACAAAAAAAATTATTTCCAATGGCTACTTCACATGGTAGATTTAATTAGAAGTAAAGCGATTTATAGAATCACCACAGAATAAGAAAATAAACCTTCTGATGATTATAAAGCTACTAAATAGGGAAAATAAATAAGATCAAGCATGATGGTTGATAGGAATGTCCATTATTGCTCAAGATCATTGATTTCATATCCTTAATATTAACACCCATGATGAAGCCCTGAAAAAGCTAAATATAGTTTTTGGCATTCAAAATCAAATCAGGGCCCACCAGCTTGAAAATGAGTTTCTTACCTTCGACCCCACTAATTTATCCTCTATTGAAGATTTTTTTTCCAAATATAAGACCCTTAGACTTCTTTAAGAAGGTTGTAAGGTAAAAAAGGAAGATGGTAGCCTCATCTATTACATTCTTGCTAAGCTTGGCCCTGCATACTCTGTATTTGTTTGCACCTTCCACTCCACTAGAGAATCCATCATTTCTTCAGGCATCGACTACAAGAACCCCTCTTTTGATGCCTTTTGTGATTCTTTGATAAGATAACAAGAAAGACTCTTACACCTTGGTCATATCACTTCTGGAAACACTTCTAAGAAAGCCTTAGCTGCACAACAGAAACCATATCAAAAGAATCCCAAGAAGCAGTATCCTAAAAAGTATGTTCCTAAACCAGAAAAGAGTCCTAAGAAATTTCAGCTTCAAACTAATAAAATGACTCACCAAACTGATAAGGCGACTAAAAACAAAGGGAAGAAAATAGATAGAGATTGCAACTTATGTAATCATGATGGCCATGTAGAGTCTGTTAGAGTCGGTCTGTTTATCCCTCCGTCAGAGATCAAATTCTCTTTCGTTGCATTTCATTTTTAGGTGTCTCAATCAGTTCAGTCCTTTGCATTCCATTAGGAGCATCCATCTTCTGACAGAAGGGTCTTGTCACTCATGTCCCTCATGATTATGTACCTGCTGGTCCGTGTCGGTTCATCAAAATCAATTTTAAAGTCATTCATAGTCCCGTTTTGGTCTCTTGGTTAGCAAGGAGTCATTTCAGTCATTAGGTCTAGGGTTTCGAAAATTTTGTCATCAAAGTGTCCAATAATGCCAGCAAGCTAGAGGGAGGTTCAAAATAATTTTTCCTTTCAAAAACTTCATCGTCATATTGCTCGATCATGACTTTTCTTCAAAACTCTGTTTTGAAGAAAAATCGTCAGTTTTGTCTTTTGCAATAAATTGCCATGTAACTTTCAAAAATTTTCAGTTGTCAAATTCTTTAGGCGCAGCCCTGGTCACCTTTGCCAAATTCCGTGCCAGTCATCCCTGCAAAAAATAGCCAAAAGTTTTATCATTCAAGTCAAAAATTCAAAATGGAAACAAAAACAGAGTTTGTATTAAAAGTGAAAAGTGCCAAAGCCGAACATTAGAAAGTGGGTTATTTGAAATCAAAAATTGAAATCCAATGGCCATATAAGATATTTTGGTGTCCAAACAATTCATTTGCATGCAAGAAACATCAGTGAAGCCAAGTCAAGATTGGAGGAGAGAAATCATTTGTTGAAGCCGAGACTGTGTGTTGAAATTCAGCTACGCGACGCGTTGGGAGGTGGTCATGGCGCACTGGCAAGTCGCGACACATATAGCCATTTTCCACCGTGCAAATTTGAACGTGCACAGCGCACTGGGTTGTGTGCGTGGCGCACAGGGCCGACAAGCTAAAAATCTCATCACCGCTTCCAAAAATCAAAACGACTCAATCCCTTTTGCTCCGAGTAAGTTTGACTAACCTTGCCATTGCTACTAGCCTGTATTTGATGTTGTTTGGAGGGAAGGATATAAGAGTTTGATTGGTGAAAATATAAACCCTATCTTTTGTCCAAAACTGCTCCTTAGGGTTTGGGTTTCAAGTTTTAAAATTTGACTTTGGTGCCAAGCACTTCAAAACCCATTTCACACCTGTGGTTCCTTTCCCCCTCATTGTCATATCAGCATTGTCAATCCCCTATTACCCTAATAATCCCAAGTCACTCATTCCCATTATCCCTATCCCTTAACCCTATCATTCACTATCACTCTTCCTCTCCCATATCATTTGCAAAAATCCCTAAATCCCTAAATCCCCAAACAGTCAAAGTGACTGTCCTCACATTTTAATTTCACTTGATAGAACTCCATTATTCCCACTGCCCATATTTACCATAGTCCCTTCCTACTTGGCAATATTTTGGAAATTGGAGACAAACACACCAAGTTCCGGTTTATCATTTTCAACAAACCAAACATACACTTGACATACACTTTGTAGCACCATGGAGACGGATATAGATTCATCATATGAACAAGATAGTGATTCTACCACAGAGCTACATGCACCAAGAAGGCCTCGTAAAGGGGGCAAACACGTCAGAGAAGAGCCCACCTCATTGAGTCAATTGCAGGCCTACCCACTTCCAATGGCTTGTTTTCAACAACAGTCATGCTTTCAGTATTGTGAGATGATTGCTAGGATTCAACATCATCAGGAGTTGGCTCGATTGTTTGTTTTACATTTGCATGATGGTCAGGTGACTCTTGCTCGTGTGAATTTCACCTTGACACCAGAAACCATTTCTCAGGCAACCGGGATACCGAATGTGGGTGAAGAGTGGAACAAGAGACAGCAGCTGGATAAAGTGTATTATGAACCATACATCAGGCCTAGCTATTTGAGGCAGCTCAGCAGGGTATTCCCATTCTGGTTTCTGAAGGAATCCTATGCACCATTGATGAGATTCATTATCAGATACTTTAGTTGTGAGGGTCGTTTCTCACGCCTTTATTCATACCACATCAGGTTGTTGATGCATTTCACGAGAGTGAAGATGATGAAAATTCCATATTTCATGTGCCGAAACATAGAGAGGATGACTACTCTTGTGCAAAAGAAGACTCCCGAGCAGCAGCATAATAGCATTTATCATTATGCGCTCATCATGATCATTGTTGTACATCAGCTTGGATTGCAGGGCATTGCATGGGAGGATTTCATTTCCCATGACTTTTTCACAACCCCTCAGCCTCCTCCGGAGATTGTTCATGATGCAGGTGAGCCTTCACATCAGTTTGAAGGTCCCGAGACATAGCCTATCAGTGTGCCAGTGTTCGTTACATATCAGAGAGGCACGAGAGCATTATTTGCAGTAGCATGGCCAGTACTATCTCCACCTGGGGTGGAAGGGGTCTTGCCACCGTCATCAACAGCACCGCAAGTACTATCTCCACCTAGGTCGAAAGGGGTCTCGCCTTTGACATCAGTACAGGTACAGGTACGAGACAGAGGGAAGAAACCCATGTCGGATGAGGGCCCTTCAGGAGGCCAAGATACTGATTTTGTATTGGTCAATGTTGATTTGAGCTCTCCTAGCTCAAAGTTGAGGGAAATCATCCAAGAGAAAAAATCCGAGATCGACAGATTGACCGAGAAATTACAGAGAGCTCAATAGGTTATAAATTACTTGGAGCAGCATAATAAACAATTGGAGGATCAACAAATAGTCATGGAGTTGCGAAACATCCGTGAAGACCGGCAAGCTGCCCAAAGAGCCCAAGGTGACATGACACCCATTGAGCGGGAGATTTGGCTCGAGAGAGTCAACATTCATCTTGAGAAGCTATTGGAAAAGGCCAACAAGGACAAGGACATGCTCAGACACATGAAGAACCATTATTGGGCACGCACACATGTTTGCAAAGCGAGGATCAAGATCCTCAAAGCGAGGCTAAGGAGGGCACTGAAACGTCGGAAAAGGCATGATAAGCTCCAAATCTTGGCCGAGGCTTCATTGGTTGAGCATAGTGCTTGATGAGGGACCTTCAACCCAAATTTCAAGGAATTTGGAGAAAATTTTGTCATTTTTGAATTTTTTGGTCACAAAACAGATTTTCCTGCCCAACGCGTAGCGCCACTTGGCGCGCGCTTATAATTGGCAGCTCTTCAGTGGGAAAAATTTGTATTTTTGGATTTTTTAGGAAAATTTATGCATGCTCATGGATTACCTAAGGATTTCATCAAGTTTTGGGTTGCCTAAAGGGTCAAAAACACCTTGAAAATGGCCTTTCTACCACTTTTTCCACCCACAGGAAGCAGTGTTGGGAGATTGAATTTTTGGAGGGGAAACTGACATCCAAATCTAGAAATTCCACTTGAGTTGAAAAGTAGACAGGCCGGGCTTTCCAACGAGCTATTATGAGCTCAATTTGGACTTCAGGAAGGGCCTCAAAATCAGCTCCAAACTTCTGCTATGCATAGAGATTTTGGGCGCAGCACATAGAGAATTTTGGCCTAGTTTTCACTCAGCAGCTCAGAATTTCGCCTAGTTTTCACTAGTTTCACTTTTTCATGTAACTATTGATCTGCCTTGATGTAAATTCATGAACATGATGTAATTTTGGCACATTTTTACTTGTTCTAGAATATTCATTCACCAAAAAGTGAAAATTAAATGAATGAATCAATTTCCTACCATATAGAGGCAAGTTGTTTGTTTGCCTATATTTCAGTTCCTAGTTTAGATATGGTTGAAACAGCTCCTAGAATGATGAGGTCGACCCCTAGAGGCATGGGAGTGGGTTAGGGTTGTCTATATCATGTATTTTCTGAGTCATTTTCAGGGTTGGACTCTTGGGATAGCTTGGCATTTCATTGTACATTCATTTTTGTATTTTTGGCAAAGGAAAGACCAGGGTTTGCAGCACTTTTTGGGATCCTTGTGGCTCTGTTTTTTTATGGTGTTATTCTCTATTTATTTTTAAGTTCACTGATTTTTATGTGTATCATTTCCCTTCTCTGTTCTTCTTAAATTAAACAAATGAGTGACAAAGGTAGAATTCATTACATTGTTGTGCTCTACCTTTAAGTTTTGTTTGATTTTACATGTTTTCATCTGTTTGAAGAGGATCATTGAGACCTCTTGCCCTCTTAAACTCCTCACCAGTCTAAACCATCCATCCATTCAATTCAAAGCATCAAAACCATTGCTTTCCTTGCCCCAATCAGAACTCTGCAAAAACTAGGCCTCGTCCCCAGACCCAAAACTGCCTTTCCCTTTGATTCCAACAAAAACCCCAAAAATCAAACTCAAACTCTTTTATTTATATACCTAGCCTAAAATTAGTTTTTATTTCAGTAATCTCAAGCCCTATTGATGCATTTTTGCTGAGATTGACCCGGAGAGAGCCCTCTCATGTACTGGTAGGGCTAGCTACCAGACTGAGCATGGTTTGATGTTATCTTTAACTCTGCCTTCTTCAGCCTGAGGTAGATTTAGGCTATAACATAGTGGTGACCACACTGGGGATTAAAATGGTTTGCTCGTTGGTTTTATTTGATTTATAAGCTACAGACGGAGCCTGAAGTTAGCCAGGTAGCCTTCGAAACACTCTTGCTATGCATCAGCGAAAGTAGATGAATGCTGCTTCAGTCAATCTGCGGTCTAGCTTGTGAACGTGACACTTGAATTGTGAATTACCCCAGTATATCAGATCGTTCTGGACTTTTGGGTGATTGAGTCTAGAATTCGAATAGGCTGAACAAGTTGGTTTTGTCCTTTGATTTTTTAATAGATCAACACACTGGCTTCCAGAAGAAATACTAGAGCAAATCCCGATCCTGATCCACCTCCATTGTATGAAAATCCCAATCTGATTGCAAGAATCCATAGTCGAGAAAGTCCTGTGATTCCTCTCTTTAAATCTCATTCATGTCCTGTTGTTTTCGAATATCTTGAAGATCTCGATTTTGATGAGCAGTTTGAGTTGTCACTGTTTGAAACTAAGTCTGAAAGTGCTCTTGATTCCACTATCATAAATCCTGAGTTTATTAAATATCTTGAAATTGAACAAGCTAACAAATCTATTGATAGTTATATCTTGAACATTCAGAACTCTATTGTGGCAACGAATATCCCTGAATTCATAGAATCCGCTTCTGAAACTCTCGGGCCATCAGCTGTTACATCTAATTCACAAATCCCCATCGAACCTCCTTTTATCCCTACCATCCCCATGCAACCATCTATCCCTGATCAGCATTCTGCAATAGTTTCACCTCCATCTCCACCTCATACATCTATTGCTCCAAATACTCCAGTTTTCCCAAATTCGGTGGTGAATCCACCAAGAGCGATGGCTGCTCGATTTTCTCCCCTCGTGTTACCTCGGAATTTGGATGACATGCCTGTAGATTACTTCTCAAATCCCATTGTTTGATGGCACTCCTCAAAGTGTGCCTGCTCAGCAACATGTGGACAAAATGGCAGATTTCTTCGATCTCCATGAAATTGATGCAGAAAATGTAACCATGAGATTATTTGTGCAAACTTTCAGCGGCGAGGTAAGAAAATGGTTCAGAGCTTTGACACCTAGAAGTATTCCTACATTGGCGGAGCTTCAGAGACAGTTTTTAGATCGGTGGGAAATAAAGAAAGATCCACTCCAAATCACTTCTGAATATACCAAGATCAAGCGCAATGTTGGTGAGTCCGTCCAAGACTATTGTATCAGATTCAATGCGGTTTATAATGAAATTCCTAACGATTTAAGGCCATCTAAGAAATCAGCTTTGCTTAAGTTCCCAGATGGTTTTGATCTGGACATGGCTTATTCATTACGAGAAAGAGATCCGCCTACCTTAGAGGATATGCAGAAAATTGCAGTGACTGTTGAAGCTAATTTGAATGACAAGAGAACTAGATTGAGAGCCGAGAAGAAAGTCCCGATAAAGGAAGAAGCTTCTACATCAGATGAATTACTGCGCAAGGTGGAAAAGATGTTCGAAAGGTTCATACTTGATAAGCCTGAACCGCAGATCTGAAATCCCAATTTCCGTGGTCAGTAGCAGCCAAAATTCAGGATCAAACAACGAGAGCAGCGAGCACAAGAACCAACAGTCCAGCAGCAAGTAAAGACACCTCTTCAGCAGAATTTTGTTGGTCAGGATTCAGATGATGAAGATGATGTAGTAGGGGAAGAAAATCACTTCTTTACTCCTGATTATTTTCCCATTTATATCACTGAAGATGAGGAGTATGCAGAGAGTTCAGCTGTACAAAGGGATGAGGATTTAATCTTGACCAATGACACAACTCTTGAAGAAGAGTCAGATGAGTATCAGAGAGTTTATATGAAAGCCTTGTCAGCCAAGCAAAAGCAATATTCACTTAGAAACATAGATTTTCCTGTTAACCCAATCCAAAAGAGAAAGGAAGTTTCAGCACCAAAGAATGATTCACATGTTGCACAAAAGAAGGCAAAAGAGATAGTTGATCCCGCTACTAGCAAGTCGTCATCAGCAGAAAAATCAAATCAGCGAATTGTATCGAAGGATAAGGCTGAAAAGAGAGATGTTCTAGTCAAAGAGGTAGAAAAGACTTTAGCTTTTAGTTTAGAAAATTAAATTTCTAAATTAAGGGTATCCATTCCCTTGACTGAAATAATGAAGAACAACAACTATAGAGGTTAGGTTTCTAAAATTTTGAATTTTGATCCAATGTCTGATATGGTGAATGTTGAAGATGATCAACCTGAGTTGATATTTGGACCAACTTTAGATGGTGAGTCTCCAGATATCGAAGTGCCTCCTTTTTATATCAGTCTTTGATTGCATGAGTTTGTGTTGCATAATGCCGTGTTTGATTCTGGTGCTTCCCATAATCTTATGCCGAGGGAAATCATGGAGAAGTTAGGTTTGGACATCACTAGGAAGTACCATGGTCTTTATTCATTTGATTCTAGCAGAGTGAGATGTATTGGGCTCATTAAAGACTTGGTTGTTAGTTTGGATCAGATTCCAACAAAGAATGTTTTGATGGACGTGGTTGTGGCAGACATCCCTCCTAGATTTGGTATGCTACTTTCCAGATCTTGGGGAGAAAAATTGAAACGAACATTACAACCAGATTTCTCCTATGCAACGATTCTCGTGTTTGGTCAAATGAGAAAGTTGTACCAGGAACAAAAAATGAAGTACATGATTACAAATAAGGAGAAACCGGTTAATCACCCTATTAATTATGTACATACAGATCTAGAATATTTTGTTTTGTATTCAGATAGTTTCAATGATGTAGATATTCAATTAGTTGAAGCAGAGGACATTCCAGAGATTACAGAAAATTTCAGAGAAGTTTTGAAGAAAGAGAGACAAAAACAGGAAAGCACCGCTGAGCAATCAGCCAAAGATAATGGAAAGCAAGCAGAAAAAACAGAGCTAAAAGAATTTCAACACTTGGAAGAAGATGAAGATGGTCTGTGGACCATGGATTTCAATGGTGAAGTGGGAAATTATGGTGCTAGAATTGGTATTTGGGTACGCAGTCCTTTTTCCGCTCCGAACAAAGTGCCTAGTAACTTACGGGTATGTTCTTACAAGTTAGCTTTTGATTGTTCGAACAATGAGGCTGAGTACGAAGCTCTGATTGCTGGTCTGAAAATTCTAAGAAAACTGAATTCTAAGAGGATTGCAGTCTATGGCAACTCCGAATTGGTGATTAAGCAAGTAAAGGGAGAATATCAAACGAAGCATCCTCGAATGTGGGCTTACTGAAATGTTGTTCTTGATATTTTGAAGTTGTTTTCAGACTATACGTTGACTTGTATTCCTCGCATTCAAAATGGCATTGTAGATGCACTTGCTAAGGCAGCAAGTAATTTGAAGATCCCAATGAACTCAAGTAATAAATTCGAAATTCATGTGAAGCATCGTCCTACCGTCCCGGATAATCAAAGATGTTGGCAAGTTTTCCAAGATGATGATGAGATTAATGAATTTCTGTAAAACAAAGGTAAGTTCAAAGATACCTCAATTGATGTAGAATATGATGATGGTGAAGCTGATGTGCAAGTCAATCAAATGGAAGTATTGCAGCTAAAAGATAATGTCATTCCTAAAGGTTTGATACCTTTAGAAGAGCTCTTTGATCAAGATGACATTGCTAAAAAACCAACCTTGCGGCCAACCGAAAAGGGAGTTGAAGATGTAAACATTGGATCAGCTCAGAATCCAAAGATGGTGAAATTATCAAAAGCATTGCCACCGAAGGTAAATGCCAAATACGTCAGTTTATTGTCATCTTTTGCTGACGTATTTGCTTGGGATTATTCAGACTGGAAGACGTATGATACGAATATAATTCAGCACACCATTCCAATTAAGCCAAATCAGAAACCTTTCAGACAGAAGCTAAGAAGGATAAATCCGAAGTTGCTGCCATCAATTGAGAAGGAGGTAAATAGGTTGTACAAGGCAGGAATCATTGTTCCCATCAGATTTTCTGATTGGATTTCCAATTTTGTGCCCGTTCGTAAAAATACAGGTGAGATTCGATTGTGCATTGATTTCAGAAATCTAAATAAAGTTTCATTGAATGACAATTATCCATTGCCCAAAATGGACCATATACTTCAGCGAGTAGTTGGAGCATCTCGTATGTCACTACTCGATGGTTATTCTGGGTATAACCAAATTCTGGTCCATGAGGACGATAGAGACAAAATAGTGTTCACCACTCCATGGGGAACTTTCCATTATGCCAAGATGCCTTTCGGTTTAAAGAATTCTGGTGCGACATTTCAGTGAGCTATGGACATGGATTTTGTGAATGAGAAGGATGTTTTTCTTGTTGTATATCTTGATGATTTGATGGTCTTTTCCAATTCTGATGAAGAGCATATGTATCACTTGAAAGTTGTCTTTCAAAAGTGCAGAAAATATGGTGTGTCACTTAATCCGAAGAAGAGCTTGTTTTCCATGGATGAGGGCAAACTACTTGGTCACATTATTTCAAAAGAGGGAATCCGTATTGATCCAGCACGTGTAGAAGCAATTCAGCAAATTGATCCTCCCCGGAACAAGAAGGAGATCCAGTATTTTAATGGTAAGATGAATTTTCTACGCCGCTTTGTGCCTAATCTTGCTAAACATCTAAGAGAGATTACAAACATGCTTAAAAATGACAGCCAAGTGAAGTGGACTGAAGAGGCTGTAAAGTCTTTTAATTTAGTGAAGTTGGCACTTTCTTCAGCACCGGTTTTGATCAGCCCGGATTACACTCAGGATTTTATTTTTTTTTCATTTTCTTCGGAGCATACTATGGCAGCTGTGTTAATGCAGAAAAGAGATGAGCATGAGAAGCCAATTTCTTTTTTCAGCCGAACTATAAGAGATGTAGCCTTGAAGTATAACATCATTGAGAAGCAAGCTCTTGCTCTGGTGAAAGCATTAAAATATTTTCGAGTATATATTCTGCATTCCCATATTTTGGCCTATGTTCCTAATGCTGCTGTGAAGGATGTTTTAGTACAAAATGATCTGGAAGGGAGACGAGGCAAGTGGATTGCAACTTTTTTTGAGTATAATGTGGAGATAAAGCCCACGAAGCTTATCAAAGGACAATAGCTGGCGAAGCTTATTACTGAATCGAATTTTCATGCTTTAGACATAAATCTGATCACTGCTATGTCTGATGAGAATGAGGAAAGTTCGCCACTTCAGGTATTGAAAATTTTTGTTCTTCCTCCGTGGTATTAAGATATTGTGTATGTACTTCAAAATTTGTCACCACCGCCCGGCATGGCTAGAAACAAAAGTAGAACTCTGAAATTTAAGGCTGCAAAATTTTGTATTTTGAATTCTGCACTTTATTGGAAAGATCCCAGTGGTGTTTTGTTGAATTGTTTGGTGGAAGAAGAAGCGAAGCAGGTAATGGATGATTTCCATAAAGGAGACTGCGGGGGTCACCTTTTTTGGAAAACTACGGCCAATAAGATTTTGAGAGCCGGATACTATTGGCTGACACTTTTTGCTGATGTGTATAAGACTGTCAAAGGTTGTCACGAATGTCATATTTTCGAAGGAAGGCAAAAATTGCAGCCTTTGCCGCTTAAGCCTATTGAGGTAAGCGCCCCTTTTCAGCAGTGGGGTTTGGATTTCTTTGGGGAGATCCATCCTCCTTCTTCAGCTCAACACAATTGGATCCTCACGGTGATAGATTATTTCACAAAATGGATCGAAGTAATTCCCACCAGACAAGCTACGGATGCGGTAATAATTTCATTCCTTGAGAATAACATTTTGTCTCGTTTTGGTTGCCCAAATAAGATAATTACTGTTAACGCAGTAGCTTTCAAATCAAAAAGAATGGTTGAGTTTTGTAATAAGTATCACATCAATTTGGGACACTCAACCTCTTATCATCCACAAGGAAATGGATTGGCGGAATCTTCCAACAAATCTTTGGTCAACATAATTAAAAGGTTGCTGGAAATAAATAAGAAAGGTTGGCACAAGAAGCTAGTCAATGCACTATGGGTAGACCGAGTGAGTCAGAAGAAATCCATTAGTATGTCCCCCTTTGATTTGGTATATGGAGTTGACATGGTGTTTCCTACCTCTCTCGCAGTTCCAATGGTCAAACTTCTATAGGAAACGGGCAGTGAAGAAGATCATATGCAGAGAAGAATAAATCAGATGATTCATTTGCAGCAAACGAGAGAAGAAGTTTTTAAAAATACATTCAAGTTGCAGGAGAGAATTAAGAAAATTTATGACAGAAAAGCGAAGGCGGAGAAATTCCAATTGGAGGAAGTGGTGCTGAAGTGGGATGCATGGAATGAGGAAAATGGTAAGCACGGTAAGTTCGAAAATATCTAGAGAGGACCCTTTAAGATTGCTGCATATCGAGGTCAGAATGCTTTTCTTCTAAAGGAGATGAATGGGGAAGATTGTCCAGGAGGGCCGGTCAATGGTCGACTGCTCAAGCGGTATCATTTCTGTTTCATTGCAAGAGTGTGCTGTGATCTTTTCTTCAGTCTAGGGCCCGAAGTGAAGGCTATAATTCTGAAGAAGGATTTCAGTTTTGGTTTGAGTTTGTCGAGTCATGTTTTTCAGTCATTTTGGTTTTAAAATTGAGTCGGTTTGAGTCAATTTTCAGTCAATAAAACGAGTCAAGAGTCTTGTGCTATTTGTCGAAATTATGACTCCATAGCCCAATGGATAAAGGCACTGCCTACTCTCCCAGAGATCTGCCATTCTTGGCACCTCCTAGGAGCTACCATCCCCATTGGAGCCAATGTTAGAGTCGGTCTGTTTATCCCTCTGTCAGAGATCAAATTATCTTCCGTTGCATTTCATTTTTAGGTGTCTCATTCATTTCAGTCCTTTGCATTCCATTAGGAGCATCCATCTTCTGACGGAAGGGTCTTGTCACTCATGTCCCACATGATTATGTACCTGCTAGTCCGTGTCGGTTCATCAAAATCAATTTTAAAGTCATTCATAGTCCTGTTTTGGTCTCTTGGTTAGCAAGGAGTCATTTCAGTCATTAGGTCTAGGGTTTCACAAATTTTGTCTTCAAAGTGTCCAATAATGCCAGCAGGCCAAAGGGAGGTTCAAAATAAGTTTTCCTTTCAAAAATTTCATCGTCATATTGCTTGATCATGACTTTTCTTCAAAACTCTGTTTTGAAGAAAAATCGTCAGTTTTGTCTTTTGCAATAAATTGCCATGTAATTTTCAAAATTTTTCAGTTGTCAAATTATTCAGGTGCAGCCTTGGTCGCCTTTGCCAAATTCTGTGCCAGTCAACCCTGCAAAAAATAGCCAAAAGTTTTATCATTCAAGTCAAAAAGTCAAAATGGAAACAAAAACAGAGTTTGTATTAAAAGTGAAAAGTGCCAAAGACAAACATTAGAAAGTGGGTTATTTGAAATCAAAAATTGAAATCCAATGGCCATATAAGATATTTTGGTGTCCAAACAATTCATTTGCATGCAAGAAACATCAGTGAAGCCAAGTCAAGATTGGGGGAGTGAAAGCATTTGTTGAAGCCGAGACTGTGTGTTGAAATTCAGCTGCACGACGCGTTGGGAGGTGGTCGCGGCGCACTGGCAAGTCGCAATGCATATAGCCATTTTCCACCATGCAAAATTGAACGTGTGTGGTGCACTTATCAGGCACGGTGCACTGGGTTGTGCATGCGGCACACAGGGCCGACAAGCTAAAAATCTCATCACCGCTTCCAAAATCAAAACGACTCAATCCCTTTTGCTCCGAGTAAGTTTGATTGACCTTGCCATTGCTACTAGCCTGTATTTGATGTTGTTTGGAGGGAAGGATATAAGAGTTTGATTGGTGAAAATATAAATCCTATCTTTTGTCCAAAACTGCTCCTTAGGGTTTGGGTTTCAAGTTTTAAAATTTGACTTTGGTGCCAAGCACTTCAAAACCCATTTCACACCTGTGGTTCCTTTCCCCCTCATTGTCATATCAGCATTGTCAATCCCCTATTACCCTAATAATCCCAAGTCACTCATTCCCATTATCCCTATCCCTTAACCCTATCATTCACTATCACTCTTCCTCTCCCATATCATTTGCAAAAATTCCTAAATCCCTAAATCCCGAAACAGTCAAAGTGACTGTCCTCACATTTTAATTTCACTTGATAGAACTCCACTATTCCCACTACCCATATTTACCATAGTCCCTTCCTACTTGGCAATATTTTGGCAATTGGAGACAAACACACCAAGTTCCGGTTTATCATTTTCAACAAACCAAACATACACTTGACATACACTTTGTAG
The DNA here is from genome assembly GCA_034641835.2 of Pinus albicaulis. Lineage (NCBI taxonomy): Eukaryota > Viridiplantae > Streptophyta > Pinopsida > Pinales > Pinaceae > Pinus > Pinus albicaulis. Next base: position 29,907,632 of record MU968480.1, read on the forward strand.
CACCATGGAGACGGATATAGATTCATCATATGAACAAGACAGTAATTCTACCACAGAGCTACATGCACCGAGAAAGCCTCGTAAAGGGGGCAAACACGTCAGAGAAGAGCCCACCTCATTGACTCAATTGCAGGCCTTCCCACTTGCAATGGCTTTTTTTCAACAACAATCATGCTTTAAGTATTGTGAGATGATTGCTAGGATTCAGCATCATCAGGAGTTGGCTCTGTTGTTTGTTTTACATTTGCATGATGGTCAGGTGACTCTTGCTGGTGTAAATTTCGCCTTGACACCAAAAACCATTTCTCAGGCAACCGGGATACCGAATGTGGGTGAAGAGTGGAACAAGAGACAGCAGCTGGATAAAGTGTATTATGAACCATACATCAGGCCTAGCTATTTGAGGCAGCTCAGCAGGGTATTCCCATTCCAGTTTCTGAAGGAATCCTCTGCGCCATTCATGAGACTCATTATCAGATACTTTATTTGTGAGGGTTGTTTCTCACGCCTTTATTCATACCACATCAGGTTGTTGATGCATTTCACGAGAGTGAAGATGATGAACATTCCATATTTCATGTGCCGAAACATAGAGAGGATGACTACTCTTGTGCAAAAGAAGACTCCCGAGCAGCAGCATAACAGAATTTATCATTATGCGCTCATCAAGATCATTGTTGTACATCAACTTGGATTGCAGGGCATTGCATGGGAGGATTTCATTTCCCATGACTTTTTCACAGCCCCTCAGCCTCCTCCGGAGATTGTTCATGATGCAGGTGAGCCTTCACATCAGTTTGAAGGTCCTGAGACAGAGCCTATCAGTGTGCCAGTGTTCGTTACATATCAAAGAGGCACGAGAGAATTATTTGCAGCAGCACGGCGAGTACTATCTCCACCTGGGGTGGAAGGGGTCTCGCCACTGTCATCAACAGCACCGCGAGTACTATCTCCACCTGGGGTGGAAGGGGTCTCGCCACCATCATCAACAGCATCGCGAGTACTATCTCCACCTCGGGTGGAAGGGGTCTTGCCTTCGACATCAGCACAGGTACAGGTACAGGACAGAGGGAAGAAACCTATGCAAGATGAGGGCCCTTCAGGAGGCCAAGATATTGATTTTGTATTGATCGATGTTGATTTGAGCTCTCCTAGCTCAAAGTTGAGGGAAATCATCCAGGAGCAGAAAGTCGAGATTGACACATTGACCGAGAAATTGCAGAGAGCTCAATGGGTTATAAATTACTTGGAGCAGCAGAATAAACAATTGGAGGATCAAAAAATAGTCATGGAGTTGCGAAACATCCGTGAAGACCGACAAGCTGCCCAAAGAGCCCAAGGTGACATGACATCCATTGAGTGGGTGATTTGGCTCGAGAGTCAACATTCATCTTGAGAAGCTATTGGCAAAGGCCAACAAGGACAAGGACATGCTCAGACACATGAAGAACTATCATTGGGCGCGCACACATGTTTGCAAAGCGAGGATCAAGATCCTGAAAGCGAGGCTAAGGAGGCCACTGAAACGTCGAAAAAGGCATGATAAGCTCCAAATATTGGCCGAGGCTTCATTGGATGAGCATAGTGCTTGATGAGGGACATTCAGTCCAAATTTCAGGGAATTTGGAGAAAATTTTGTCATTTTTGAATTTTTTGGTCACAAAACAAATTTTGCTGCGTGACGCGTAGCGCCACTTGGTGCGCGCTTATAATTGGCAGCTCTTCAGGGGGTAAAATTTGAATTTTTTGATTTTTTAGGAAAATTTATGCATGCTCATGAATTACCTAAGGATTTCATCAATTTCTGGGTTGCCTAAAGGGTCAAAAACACCTTGAAAATGGCCTTTCTGCCACTTTTTGCACCCATAGGAAGCAGTGTTGGTTGATTGAAGGTTTGGAGGGGTAAATGACATCCAAATCCAGAAATTCCACTTGGGTTGGAAAGTAGACAGGCAGGGATTTCCAACAAGCTATCATGAGCTCAATTTTGACTTCGGGAAGGGCTTCAAAATCAGCTCCAAACTTGTGTTACGCATAGAGATTTTGGGTGCGGCGCATAGAGAATTTTGGCCTATTTTTCACTCAGCAGCTTAGAATTTCGCCTAGTTTTGACTAGTTTCACTTTTTCATGTAACTATTGATCTACCTTGATGTAAATTCATGACCATGATGTAATTTTGGCACATTATTACTTGTTCTAGAAGATTCATTCACCAAAAAGTGAAAATTAAATGAATGAATCAGTTTCCTACCATATAGAGGCAAGTTGTTTGTTTGCCTATATTTCAGTTCCTAGTTTAGATATGGTTGAAACAGCTCCTAGAATGATGAAATCGACCCCTAGAGGCATGGGAATGGGTTAGGCTTGTCTATATCATGTATTTTCTGAGTCATTTTCAGGGTTGGACTCTTGGGATAGCTTGGCATCTCATTGTACATTCATTTTTTCATTTTTGGCAAAGGAAAGACCAGGGTTTGCAGCACTTTTTGGGATCCTTGTGGCTCTGTGTTTTGATGGTGTTCTTCTCTATGTATTTTTAAGTTCACTGATTTTTATGTGTATCATGTCCCTTCTCTGTTCTTCTTAAATTAAACAAATGAGTGACAAAGGTAGAATTCATTACATTGTTGTGCTCTACCTTTAAGTTTTGTTTGATTTTACATGTTTTCATCTGTTTGAAGATGATCCTTGATACCTCTTGCCCTCTTCAGCTTCTCACCAGTATAAACCATCCATCCATTCAATTCGAAGCATCAAAACCATTGCCTTCCTTGCCCCAATCAGAACTCTGCAAAAACTAGGCCTCATCCCCAGACCCAAAACTGCCTTTCCCTTTGATTCCAACAAAAACCCCAAAAATCAAACTCAAACTCTTTTATTTATATACCTAGCCTAAAATTAGTTTTTATTTCAGTCATCTCAAGCCCTATTGATGCATTTTTGCTGAGATTGACCCGGAGAGAGCCCTTTCCTGTTCTGGTAGGGCTAGCTACCAGAGTGAGCGTGGTTTGATGTTACCCTGAACTCTGCCTTCTTCAGCCTGAGGTAGATTTAGGCTATAATAGAGTCCAAATATTTTAAAAATATGGAAGCCTTGGAAGCAGCAATGAAGAAGCACCACATCAATTTGGAGACCTCTTCCACTTCATCTTCAGGAATAACACTTTTTTCTTGTGGTTTTCAAGCATCTGGTTATGCATTAAATGTATCTTCTTCTTCTCATTCTCGTGAGTGGCTCATTGACTCTAGAGCTTCTTACCACATGGCCAAAAATAAAGCCATGTTTTCTTCTTTAAATGATTGTAACACTAAAAGTATTCATGTTTGTGATGGTAGATCTCTTAGTATTGTAGGATTTAGAACCATTCATCTAGATAGTGGTAATTTAATGATGTACTATGTGTTCCTACCTTATCATGCAATATTCTATCTGTTTATCATATCACTCATTCAGGTGAAGGGAAAATAGTTGAATTCTCACCTCATGATGTTGTAATCAAGGACCTCAAAGATCCTAGACATATTTTGGCTACTCGCATTTCTGAAGGTTCCACAAGGTTGTATAAGTTTGAAAACTTTGGGTCATCATGTCTTCCCTCCGTTTTTGTTGCTCATAATGATGAAGTGAGAAAAATTTGGCATGAGCAATTTGGTAACTTAAAATATCACTCTCTTTAAACTCTATGTAAATAAAATATGGTGACAGGTCTTCCTATGGTATCTTGTCAAGATGGTGTTTTGCTCTGGATGTGTGCTCGGAAAACATCATCGAGATAGTTTTGATAAACGTGCCTCTTGTCATGCTTCAGCCCCTTTGCAGTTTGTGCACAGTGATTTATGTGGTCTGATTCCTATTGTTTCTTTCTTTGGTTACAAGTACTTCTTAACTTTCATTGATGATTTTTCCAGATGCACTTGGGTGTACTTCTTAAAAATCAAGAGTGAATTTTTTAACATGTTATTGGCCTTTAATTCCTTTGTTGAGAAACAATCTGGACATCAAATTCTCAAGTTAAGATCAGATAATGGAGGATAATATGTTAGCAACACTTTTATAACCTTTTTCACTGAGCATGGCATTCAGTTACAACATATTTGTCCATATAATCCACAACAAAGTGGTGTAGCTAAAAGGAAGAATCACACCTTAAAAGAAATGGCTAATTGTATACTTCAATCTAAAGGAATTGGTCTCAATTTTTGGGCAGAGGAAATTATCTATGCAAATTACATAGTAAATCACACTCCTACTAAGGTTTTAAATAATATAACTCTAGAAGAAGCCTGGAGCTTAATCAAACTAGATGTAAGTCACTTTCGTGTTTTTGGAAGTGATGCTTGGGCCCATATTCTAGATGTGAAACATAAAGCCTTAGAAACTAAGAGTCAAAACTGATTTTTTTTTTAATATTCTAAATATTTCAAAGGATATAGACTTCTTCAACCAAAATCAAAAAATATAATCATTACAAGAGATGTAAAATTTGATGAAAATATATCGGCCTGCGAGCCTAGTTCAACAAGTGTGCCACCTTTGGCCTGCGAGCCTGATTCGACATATGTGCCACCTCTCTCTATCTCTTATATTTTTGATAGCATTCCTTCTAGCTCAAATGATGACAGCAAGGATGAAAATCCTCCTCCACCTCTTGAAGATATTCCTTCCACTCCAGAACTTCCAATATGGATCTGTTTTACTCAGGATACAGCAGGTTCTCTTGCAGGTGATGTTGCAGATCGATGATGTACACATTCTCAGTTCGAAAGAGCCTCTTCCTTATTGGCTCAAGTTCTAGAAAATCCTGATCCAGACACCTTTGAAGAAGCTTCTGGTCATCCAAATTAGGATGAAGCTATGAATGAAGGATATCATTCCTTTTTGGTGAATGATACTTGGGATCTTGTTCCTCTTCCAAAAGGAAGAAAACTTGTTAGATGCAGATGGGTTTATAAAACAGATTTTGGACCAGACAAAAAAGTGGATAAACATAAATCTCGTCTTCTTGCTAAATGATTTTCACAAGTTGAAGGCATTGAATATACTAAAACCTTCTCCCATGTTGACAAAATTAATTCTATCTACCTTGTTCTTTCCCTTGCTGCCTCCTTTAAATGGGAATTCAATCAAATGGATGTTAAATCTGCCTTCTTACCTGGAGATTTGCATGAAGAAATATACCTGGAACAACCCCTTGGCTTTATCCAAAATGATTCTAGCCTTGTTTGTCATCTTAGGAAGTCCCTTTATGGTCTCAAACAAGCTCCTCGGGCTTGGTTTTCTAAAATGGATATATTTCTATTAGATAATGGCTTTTCTAGGTGTCATTCTGACAACATTGTCTACACCAAGAAAGTGGGTAATTTCTTCACCATCCTTGTTCTTTATATTGATGATATTATCCTTACTGTTAGAGATCCCAACCATATAAACCATTTGAAGTCTAGCCTCAAAAATAAGTTTGAAATGACAAACTTAGGACACTTTCATTATTTCCTTGGTCTTCAAGTCTTGCAATCCAAACAAGATATTACCTTTTCTCAGTCCAAGTATGCCTGTGATATTCTATGTCAATTTCACATGGAATATTGTAAGCCATCCCCTTCTCCCTTTTAGTCTAGAGTCAAGATTTGAGTCACTTTTACTACCCCTAAAGTTGATGCTACCTTATATCGTCAACTTGTTGGTAAACTAATGTATCTAACCCATACTCATCCTTACCTTTCCTTTGTCATTGGTCTTGTTGCTTGGCTTATGCACCAACCTCGTGAAAGTCACTAGAAAGAAGCTAAAATAATATTTCGATATATTCTAGGTACAGTTCAGTTTGGGATTCATTAAAGTACAGGAGCCTCTCCATTGTTGATTGGTTTCAATGATTCAGATTGGGTTGGTGACCCTGATGATCGAAAATCTACTACAGGCTATGTATTCACTCTTGGTTCATGACCTATTGCATGGTCTTGTAAGAAACAAAGTGTCATCTCTCTTTCTTCAGTAGAAGAAAAGTATCATGGTGCAGTTGAAGCCAACAAGGAAGCCATGTAGCTTTGTCAGATCCTGTCTGAATTTGGTCTTCATCAATAGCATCTAAATACTCTTTGGTGTGATAATCAGAGTGCCATTCAACTATGTAAATATCCATCTCATCATCAGCGTATGAAACACATTGAACTCCACATACACTTCATCAGAAAGCTCATTCATGATCGTGTTATTGAAGTACAGTATTTTGCAACCAATGATCAAGTAGTCGATATCTTTACAAAGGCTCTCAAAGAAGTGAAGTTTACTAAAATTTGATCCATGCCTGGAGTTTAGGAAAGCTATCATTAAAGGGGGATAGGCTCTAATGCCTCCTTCCTTCTCCTATTGTGTCACCTTTGTAAATCCTTCAATCTTATCCCAATTTGTTCTTAAGGGGGAATGTTAGGATATTTCGACACATAGGAAATAGGCTCCTTTTGCGTCACCTTTGTAAATCCTTCAATGCTATCCCAAGTTGTTCTTATGCGGGGATGTTAGGATATTTAGACACATAGGAAATATTTAAGAATAACTTAGTCTAGTGTAGAGTAGGTAAAGTGTGTTTCTTTACTATGTACATTTGTAACTTATAATCTGACGGTCACAATTTGTAGTGATGTGACGATTCACTCTCTCCTCGATATTAATGAGACTTGATCCATGGCTTAACACACAATTGGTCCATGATCTCTATTTAAAGAGCATGGAGGGTCATTTTTCCAGTAACCGTTTATGAGAGAAACATATGTAATATTTCTTTTTATAATAAATTTCCTGAAGTGGTCGTGTTGGCTCAAGCCATGGACTGTTTCCCTCTTCGAGGGTTTTAACCACGTGAAAATACTGGTGTACTAATTTGTGATATGTTTGTGAGCAGTGACCTTTGGTGTTTGAAATAAGGAACTTACCCTGTAAATTCCTACACAAGAACTGGAAATGGTTGAAATAATGACCCAAATATATCTACAACAATGTTGCAATTGGCCTCCAAAACAAACTGGAAACAAAATGCAACCTGTGAATCCTGAATGGATCCACCAAGGGAAGATATGGGTGCTTGCCCACTCTCACTAAATCACCCTAGGGTTTTCGTCTCGGGGCTACCAATGAAGTAGAGAACCATGTCTCAAACCTCTCACATAAGAAAATTATCTAATACCAAGATATTTCCAAATGACCTTCGCTTTTCCTTTTATAGATCTAATGGATAGATCTCCAATCCTCTATAAGAATCTTATTTTTTTATTTTTTTATTATTATAGAAGATCCTCCATTGAATTTATGAAAGTGACTTTAATTTAATTATATTTCACTTAAGTCACATTTGGCCCCTTTTTCCTCTAAATATTAGTTTTCCTTTAATTAAATGACTAATTAAAGTCATTTTTAATTAAGTAAAATAGTATATCTCCAATGGTACTATCTCTGGCCACTATAAGTCACTTCTTAGCATCCCATCCTGACGATCTCCTCATTCCAATTCCAAGAAGCTATTACACTAAGGTGTTCTATCATGCATTCCTCCCAGAATGGCACCTTGAGCGTAATTAATTCAGTTAAGCCCAAAAAAATATTTAGTTTTTTGAAAGTTGTCAGAATGCATCGAAACAAAAGGAAAATTGTGCGGATGATGGAATATATCAAATGAATTCCATCGGTCCTCATAGAAACTCTTTAAAACTCCTCGAAAAAGCCTCTAGGCCTGCTGATGACACCAACTTGTATCTGTGACATGTCTTCTCCCAAATTTGGAAGTCCATCCTAACTCTGTCATAAGTGATACAGAAAAAAAGGAATCTTACAATAGAGTATTTATATGACACTTCATTCATCTAGTATTTTCTTGGCTTGTGTTATCTGACTGTGCAGGTTCTAATTTTGGAAATCAGAGTTGGAATTGGAGCATCCAAGCTAAAGTAGAAGAGAAGCAGGTGACAAAGTCTAGGTAGGCCTCACTGTGTTGTCTATTTACTTTAAGGGAAAGAATTGGGTTCCTTGTCTTTCTGTTGTTCTAGGTGTTGTGTGCCAAAATTGTGATTCAATTCCTCAACACTTAATTGTCAAACTAGGGCTAGGTAATAATCAAGGCATATCACAGGTAATGCCAACGATTCCTTATTTTCTTCTATAAGCCCTACTTCTATCCTTGCAATTAAATCACTCAACGTATAAAAGAACAAATTTAAAGAAAGCCTTCTAAACCTTTTCTTGCACTTGAGAACACAATGACACCACACCACTCTGGAAACGATACTCTCACTTAGAAAATAGTAATCAAATTCTTTGGTGGAAAAATATTTTTAAAAATAAATAAATAAAATTAGAATTAATTCCACTCAATAATAAAAAAATGAATTGAAAAACTCAAAAGGTTCAAAAAGTAAATATGTTCTTGTACTTCCATTCTTGTACTAGGAAAACATAGAAAAAATGTTTCTTTGTTATAAAAATTGTGTATCTCTACTAAAATGGCTTTGTTCCTATACTAGAATGATTTTTTTCCTCCACTTAGAATGACTATGTTCCTGTACTAGATAAACTTTTTTCCCATGCTAGAATGAATCAATTTCTATACTCCACAACCTTATATTCCCTAAGCAGAAAAAATACTATGATATTAAGCTTGAAATCAAGATATGCGAAAAAGAAACTTCAAATCAGGATAAAAATCCCAAAACCATCACATGCTCCTTCAAAATATAAATTGCAAAGTCAAATGGAAATTGTATCAAAGCTTAGTGTGAAAACTCTTTTTCTTAAATAAATCACCTTACAAATATATTTTACCTATATCCCCCCTCTAAACTATTCAACACTATGTCTCAAGTAAAATCCTATGTTTGCAAAGGAAATTGACTCAAACATAAAGGTTCAACTCATAATATTCAATGTGAATAAAAACGATATTCATTTCCTATACTTAAATATTTTAAACAAACAAATGATTGACTTATCGAGGAATATGATTAGATCTAAAAATTTCCTCAGAAAATCAGTTTCCTTAGAGAATTACAACATACATTTATCAAAACGAGGGTTTAATCACTGCTTACCACAAATAAATGAACTTAAAATGATATCGATGGTATTCATTAAGCAAGGTCAAAACAAGTGAAAGCTACAAACCCTTATCCTTAACTAAAAGGATATTTAAAATAAAAATTCCCAGAAAACAATGCTTATTATGATTTAAAAAATAAAAATGAAGAAATGTTTTCAATGGAGAAGAAAGAAACACACTTTGGCACATAAAACCTCATATCAGATAATAGTGATTCCAAGGAAAAAGAAACACACAAGAGCTCTTTCAATTACTCACACACATCACTCATAAGAAACTTCCACACCAATCGCTTCATGTACTTAACACACAATATAATAGCAATGGGAGAATGAGATGGGTTGGCTGGGCCAGAGCCAACTGACCCATTTTCCTTTAAGTAAAACGCTTAATCTCTGTGAGCGAGATTAAATTTACTAAAAATAGATATGAGAGATGCATGAACCTAGAATTGCCTCTTTTATTAAAATAATAGAAGTATCTTTCGAACTCTAATTTATATAGATTATATTGGCTCTCAGACGTGTTGAAAAAATACAAAAAATATGCACTTGTTGGTAACCGATCCCCATTTTTAGAAACCCTCTAATGCTCCAAATCCTTTATAGGAAAATGAGAACAAGTATTCTAAGGTAGGTGCATGCCATTTCCTCCGAAAACTATGATGGAACTATAGTTAATCTTCTCAAATCAATCAGGCATCCATACTTGATGTAGGAACCAAGGTAAGTGCAGGAATATCAGGATCCTTTACCACAAGAAATTTTGACTTCTAATTAATGACCATGCTTTCCAAGCCATAAGGTAATGTAAATGATAAGTTACATGAAAAATCATAAACATATTTAACCTTTTAATTAAGATAACCATACATATCCATTTTACCCAAAACGTCATTAAGAGAAACCAAAAATGTATGTAGAGAGGCCTTATCTAGGTTGTAAAACAATGGCTAGGATAAGATAATTTTGGGTAAAAATAGGAAAATTTCAACAACCAGCATTCCCCCAAACTCATATTGTTGTGTGTCCTCACACAACCACTAACCTCTGCAAAAACAAAGAAGTGAAAATCTTCCTCCTCATTTCTGAATTTGAATATTAATCCCTGAACATTCTATTTTGACTTTCTTCACTCGAACCTTAATAATGTGATTTACCAATTTAATAACATGAAATATTATGTGAGTCGTGTGAAACCTCAAATTCCTTACCTGTTTCCTCAATTCTTACACTGTCACTAACAACTCCCCATTCCAATTCTTTAACATCGTGTTCTGGTCTTATATACACCTATCTAAAACTTTAATCTCATAAACCTATTTTTTTAGTCTTTGAGTATGAATCATCTTCCTCCTAGGGGAATATTCCTTCAATTCTTCCTTTAATTTCTCCTCTTCTTGAATTTTTACCTATTCTGCTACAGCTGTATGAGGAACATTATCCTCATCTTTTTATTTCTTCTTCTGCTCATGAGTTTCTTCTTGTTCATCATTTTTCTCATGAGTCACCTTTTGTTTTTTATCCTTCTTCTTTGGGGCTTCTAGAGGAACATTATCCTCACGTTTCTCTTATTTTTTTTCCGTAGTTACTTCTTGTTCGACCTCATGTGCATGGGTCACCTTATCCCTCTTAACCCTCTTCATCAAAGATGCTAGAGGAACATTGTCCTCATCTTCCCTATATTCTTGACTCTTAACTAAGGTACCCAATGCTACTACACCTTCCATAAGGGAGAGGTTATCCTGTACCGACATGATTTCCATAGGAATATCAAATGGATGGTTTTCATGGGAGAAATATTCTTTATGAGAATACTCAGAGCCTTCAATAACCTCAACATATGATACAATGGGTAGTTGACATGTCTTCTTGATAGAATAAGCACGACGACCCTTTAATAACCCTTGTGCAATGCTTCAGTATGGTCATGGCACCTCGACCCTATCCTTAACATTCTTCTTCATCTTATTCTTTGTGGACTGGGGTTTAACAACCTTAGGTTTATCATCCCTATCACCTCTTGAAAGTTTTTGTTTCCCTTTTCGATGATGAAATCCTTGGATTTGGTAGTCTCTTTATGTTTCTTCCCCTGCTAGCTCTTACCACGAGAAATGTTCATAGAACTTCCACTCTAGTATGATTTAAAAACCATTTCCAAGTACTTCCCATGTTTTCTAGATATTTCTTAGCCAAAATTTTAATTAATCTACAGTGATAGACTTTTAAAACTATTTTTTCCTCCCGGCTCTTTTCAACGCTTTTAGAATTTTTATCTAAAAATTTTAACAGGAAATAAGGAAAGTTAATTAACTTTCTAGATTCAAATTACATTGTTTTTCGAATGTGGTATAGGTAGGTTAACGAATATCTTCCTTCGTATGTAATAAAATTTTGTAAAATGTGTAGTAGCTGTCACCACTTCTCAATCATTTTGCTTCTTTGCACACCTATCTTCCTATCAACCACATAATCATCTTTTGCTAGGAATTTATGCCATGCACCTTTCTCCATATCGCCTTTCTACAACCATTTATCCCCTGTAGTAAGTGGATCAGTAGCTTGTGAGATATATTTCTCCATCACCTCAAATTTAAGCAGCCCTATGGTGGTCATTTTCCCATTAAATATTTGTGAAAAATATTGAGTGATGGCAGAATCATAGCCATCAAACTTATACAGAAAGGAAGGAAAAATGGCTTCTCGCAAAATAGGTAGACTACCTTCATATTCCACTGTTCCCTCCATCTCTTTGATAGACCAAGGCTCGATTGAAACTGGTTCCATAAAATCGAAGAGAGCGTCTTTGCCTACCATCCCCCAGCCTGCTCAAAAATTCAAAGGGAAATTTTAGATAAATCCCTAGAGAGATCAGACTTTGGAGATCGGGAAATGTAGTAATAATTAGTTTTGATGCCACACGATTCTTGCATCAACTTTTAATTCAAACTACACATCAGTCGCCTCCAAAATTCATTCATTACACCATATTTTCCAAATTATATCACCAATCAAAGTAATTGTTGCTCTGATAGTACAAAATCGGGTTAAAAGGATGATAGATTCAACATGGTATTTAAGATAGGTAAGTAATGATGTAACACCCTCTTCCCACATCTACCCAAGTACCAGAAAACTAGGTTAAACATGTGATAAGAGGCTACCAATATGAGGTTCAACCTCCTATATGACCTTAATGAAGTAGAGCCAATGGAAACCTGAGAAACAGACCTTACAATGCATACAAAAAACCTCCAGGAGGTAACCCAAGCTCCCAGACCCTTGAACCCTTAAGGGGGGCTGAATTTTAACCATTCTAGGCCTTTTCCGTAGGAATATAAGGGAAAGAGAGCCACTAGAAACCTATAGCTATGGGCATGCCTTTGAAAGGGCATGGACAAGGCCTGAAAATGTCAATTCTGTGTGTGCAACTTCGGAATTTGTGAAACAATTTTATCCCCAGAGCCCGGGTCACTGCCTAGAACTTCATTAAAATGTAGGAGAGGTTAAATAACATTAAAAGAAAGGTATGGAAGAAATCACATCATCAGGAGCTCATCCATATTCCCCTAGCCATGACATGCATTTCATAAAACATGTCAGAAACATTGTGTCTATAGGTATAAACAACATATTTAAACATGGGGTTCTCTTACAAATATGAGAATAGATAAGAAACGTTTCTCCCCTAAATCATAAGCTACAATAACATCTATTTGATACAATAGATACATTGGGTATTCATCTACAAGTAAAAACATAGATAGATCCATAGATCATCACTTGTCAAATACATGCTTATAACTAGCATGTTAACAACATAAATACAATGGATACAACACCAGATAAATCCATACATAAACCAATACATTTGCATACAAATATGAGAGGAATGGGATCTTCATTAATGAATGTAAAAACCAACCAGAGATGCGATTTCCATGTTCCACCTCACCATAGATTGGTTGAGCCAAGTCTCTCTTCATTCAATAACCCCCGTGCCATATTACAAGCATGAATGTGGGACTTTCTGAAACACATCAATCAACAATAAATCATGGCTCTAGAGACCAAACCATACCAAAACCAAAACAAGTTATTCCACCTCACGGGAAAATGTCACTAACCATCATGGATTTGGCTCCACCCAAGATTCTCCAAGGATCTAGAGTGTTTGTTCCAACCAAGGCTCCACGACTAGTATCTCAAACCCTTTTGTTACCAGGCTCCAAAGAATTTTTCCAACCAAGGTTCTAGGAATCTAAATCTTTTGTCCAAACAAGGCTATATTATTAGTAACTCAACCTCACAACTATTTGTATGGCTCCAAAGTGTTTTTCTAACTAAGGATTCAGGAACTAATAACTCAACCAAAAAGCTAAAGGAAACATGAGGACCAACCATAAAACAATCAATGGAAAATAAATCCACAATACCATGGATGTCAAGGAAATGTCAAGGCTAGGAAATCCACGTGCATGCACCGTGCATGCCAAAAATAGAGAGGAAATCTTACATGAAACTTAGTACCTGCAATCAAATTTGGCTGTAATTGATGATCCTGATGTCAACTTGTACTTTCCTACTATTCCTTTTCCTTCTTTCTCCAAATCCCCAAGTATCAACACTCTCCAAAATTTCTCCAAGAAAACTTTAAGTATCCAAGACTATGAGAGAGAGAGAGAGAGAATAATGTGAGAGCTCCAAAAATGAACTCACCAAAGGTACAAACTAATCCTCATAAGAATTTGTATAGAATAGGCCTCTATTTTATTCATTTTCCATTATTTTCCCTTCATTTTATCCTCACATGCAACCTATGACCTCTTACCTCCCCTTTCCCCTAATTTCTATTACTTTCATAAATAAATGTGCCAAAAAAAAATTGTTCCTCTTTAATGCCTTACCCATAGCATTTCCAATTTCCTTAGCCATAATAAACCATGTGAACATCCGCACTAGGATGTTTTGCCCAATATTGAACTTTGAATAAGTGTCCCATCAACCGTGGTTATTATCTTAACTATTTTACATGGAATTTTCACCAGGTCTATTACAAATGATGATTGGGAGTGGAAGCTATATCCATTATAACTTCAAGGGAAAAAATGGACAGATTGCACATGGTGGAGGAAATATTGATTTGATGATGGAAAAACCTTGGAGATGATGAAAAGAAGTGAGACGAACTTCATGCAGGAATTCATTCCTTATCATGACACTATGGGAGTAGTAATCACTTATCATGATAAGGTCCCTTAGGTCTACATTAATTTCTACACTTTAATTAATCACTCCCTTTCAAGCTTAAATAATAATTTAATTTATACAAGTATAGGTACAAAGGCCATAATTTTACACATGACCATTATACTTCTTTATAGGAATCAAACCAAATAATTCGAAATCAATTTACAACCAATCCCTGTGCTTATGAAAAGAAATTATAATAAAAAATTCATACACTGTAACATAATTCGTGCACTGAAACAAAAGGATTCTTGCACTGTGACACAAGAATTATTGCACTTTAACATAAGGATTACTAGACTGTACAAGAGATTTCTTGTACTGAAATAAAATAATTCATGTTCTGGAGTAAACAATCAAGCTGCCTCTTTTTTAAAAATCAGGTTGGATTGTATACAAACTAATTGCAGATTTTTAAGATCTCTTCATCACAAGGTTCATGTGTCACCTTGTTTCTAGTTCTGAATAGATAAGGATTTCAAGAATTATCATAACTTTCAAAATATGAGGGGTAAATAATAACTAGGACAAGGGTATTACAAATAAAGGGAAGGAAAATCACAAGGGACACTTAGAATAAGGCAAGTTGATCGAGAGGTGTTAGAATGAATTCTTAACTCAAGTGTATGAAAAGAGATCACTTTAGATTTCTGTGACAAATAGTCCTAACAACAAATATGGATGCTTAACTTCCTTATATCTACAATTTATATTCGAAAAAAATACAACAAAAATGTAATATTCCAAAATTTACAAGCAGCAAATTGGAATATTAATTTTTTCTTATTTCATCTAGGAGATGAATAAAATGGGTAAAAGGCCCATGAGTAGGAATAAGATCCTTCATAGTCTGAAAAGCATCAATGGAGCAGCTTAATTTTGCAGCTTCCAATGTGAAAAGGGGCAATTGCATGAGGACAAGGTCAAGTTTGACCAAGTCAATAGCGTTGCTTAATAGGTGTAGCTTGCTACATGAGAAGACAACGTAGTTTGAGAGGGAGAAAGATTATTTGTGGAAGAAACACTAATGTGTGGGGTCCAGGGCAAAGAGACATTCACTTGCATAAAAGGATAAAGAGGTAGCCATAGTGAGACATCATTGAGAATATTGATATTTGTCTATTCAGACTATTTGCAGTCTCCAACTGTTCAGCTGAGTTGTAGTGCTGCTTAGCACGAGGGATTCCTGCTTAGGATTTCCTCTCCTTCTTGAGAGGCCTCTTAAAGGATTTCACTTCATTTTCTCCACATATTGGCTCAATTCCAAAGCCATTCCTTCAGCTACATTGTTATCTCTACTCAAGTGTAACGTTGTGTTGCAGGTGTTGCAGTGGAGGGGTTCCACAACACCATTCCTTGTCTCATATTTCAGAGGAGGGAGCCTCTAGTCCTTTGGAAGGTTAGTAAGGAAGGTTTCAGAGCTGATTTTCATATCTTGGCATCAAGGCCAAGCATCTCCCATCATAGACAGTGCATTCCATTCTCCATACTGCGTTATTTCAATGCACACTTGTAGTGAGGGGTTGCATCGTCATCTTGGAGGAAGAGATCTTCAGGGATAGGATCAGCCTATCATTTGATAGATCTGTTGGAGGAGGGTTATTTCAGATTGCACATCATATTCAGCCATCTCTAGTTATTTTCAGAGTTGCAGCTACTACCCAGCAACTCCGACATTTTTGCATAATTACCATTTGTACATGTATTGTAGCCAATCCTTCCAAGGATTGTGTAGTATTATTGTATTAGTTTTTTCAGGGGTTGAGAGCTTGCTCCCCCACATTTCTTGAGTTGATATTGTCATATAATTTTATTTCCATTTTGTATGTTGCAGTGTCTTCATATAAACTGCACATTCATAGCTAGGGCATACATATGCAACAATGTTTTTCTCTATTTGATGTACATGTCTTATTGAGGCTTTCATTTCCAAGCTTGAGTGAGTGATTCCTCAAATAATTTTTCTCTCTTGATGCTATATTATACATTTTTCATCTATTTACACCTTCATGTGTCATGGCTCATTAAAATAATTTTGTGTATTCAATTCTTGTTCAAGTATTGTTGCATTCCCCTCATCGAGAAATTTCTGAGGACATCTAAGTGTGGGAGATCTGTTTAACCCACTTAGACAGATTTATTTGGAGCCTCCTCTTGGATTTAGCACTTATATACATTTTTATAAGGGATCTAGGTCTTGGTTTCAATTCCTGTAGCAACCAGTACTGGAAATTGCGTTTTCCAGTCATGCCTTACTAGCTGTTCCAGATTTGGAATATTAAATTGGTATCGAAGCATCTTTCTTGGCTCAACCTGTGAGTCTAAGACCAAGATATCAGAAGATTGAAGAGGATTGGTTTCATCTCATCATATTTCAGATCCATGAATAACCTCCCCAAGGAGGATAAGCAGAAATAAGAGGAATAACCCTGCACTTCCTATTCTCATCGAGAAGGAGACAAAGAAATAAGTAGGAGAAAGACTCCATCTTTTGGATAAGAAAAAGAAAAAGGGGATAAGCTTACAAATATTCTTCCTAAACCTGTACATAACATTCATGATGATTTCAAGAATATCTAGAGGGAGATGTATGAATAATCTCCAAGAGAGTTTGAATCCAAAGCAAACTCTAGATTGTCACATGAGGAGTGTCAGCAAGCAGCTACACACCCTAACACACACCGCGGTCACATGCCTAGGATTGCCAGAAGAGGGATGGACAGAGAAGAAGAGGTTGCTAGGAGGGAAACTCTTAGTGATTTCCTAAAGGATTATGAGTCTCAAACTCAAAAATTCAGAGATCATCTCAGTTTTTCAGAGTTTTACAAGATGAAGGTGAATGGAAGAAAGAAGAAGGATAAATTTCATCTATCTACCTTTAAGGGTTCACCTACATGTTCAACCAAATTTTGGGTGGAGGAGTTAGAGACCTTTTCACAACACCACCATATTCTTGAAGACGAAGCCATCAAAGTTGCAGCACTGCATTTGAGAGGTAAGGCTTATGCCTAGTGGATCTTTGAATCCTTTTCTTTGAAAAATGTAAACATTGCATCCTATTCTAGTTTCACTAAGGCATTAGTGGAAAGATTTGATAGGAGGATTCATGAAACACACATGATGGAGAAAAACAAGAAAAATCAAACAAAACCCTTGCATGAGAACTTGCACCATACTTTGCCGGAAGAGAAACTTCCATCTCACACGTTTGAGCAGAGGAGCATGGAGACCTCTTTTTCAAAAAGGGATCCAGTCATTGGAGGGTTGCCCATTCATGTTGATGCAACTAAGGTCAGATCTAGAGTTGATCTAGCACCTCATGCAGAGGAAGGAGGAGCTCTTGCTCCAAATAGAGGTATGCTTGCATCTTTGCAAGGAAGTCCCCTGGATCTCATGTATGGAGATCAAGGCACAACTCATGTCTTACATGTGCCATTGTTGAGGAGGTGCGGAAGCTTGGAGACACAAGGAGGAGATAGGGAGAAGAACCAATACCATGAGATGAGATATACACATCCCTATTCATTTCTGGAGGTTGATGGACCTAAGAAGGTGATTGGATTGCGTAGTGGAAGCATGGAGAGTTTTCTCCATTCATCTATTCAGTCAGCTCTTAATGATGATGTTTCATTGCATGGAGACATTTTGCTGGGGAGACCACTGGATCAGTAGGGGAGGATGGATGCTTCACCAGTTGAGGCACCACTCAGTGATTTCAGAGGAGTGGGAACCTTAGGAGATCTTGATACATCGCTGGGATTCTTGGGTAGACTGAAGGAGAGAGGGAGCATTCCCTCAACATTATCAGTACCCACTTCCATTCCAGATTCTACACTGTGGCAGGAGCAGCAGGGGAAGGATAGTAGCCTTCCAACTTGCATATTTAACATGGGAGATGTTAAAGAAGAGGGTAGCCATATGGCATATGTTCTTCATGAGAGATCATCAGCACTATCACTATGGAGGATAGATCCATACTGGAACTCCCAGTTGTTGCTGGAGTATTCCAAGGATCTTCATACTTGTATGATATTGGATGGCCAAATGCATGAGGAGGGATACTCAATCAGAGATGGGGTCATCTTCTATCAAGGTAGGATATTCTTTCCTAGAGCTTCCAAGCTCAAGGAGAAGTTGCTACAAGCAGCTCGAGAGGATTTCCTTTTCAGTCCCACTTGTTCAATGAGAGCATACCACACCATCATGGAGGGGTATTCTTGGATGGGCTTTGAGGAGGAGATATATCAGCATATGAGGAGATGCATGGACCAGATGGAGATGGAGGAGAGACATAACAATTTGGAGGAGTTAGCACAACCACTTATTTTCTTTTTGAGGATGAGAGGAGACTCATCTATGAGCCACTCCATTTGTATGATCAGAACATATGGTAAGGGTGATGATTGTTTACATTAGCATTTATATGATGTATGTATATGTCCCTTAACCATACATGTGTAGGATGATGCTCCAAGGAGGAGCATTATTTTCTCTGGACCACATGGTCTAGCTGAGGCCATAGGCATGATTGATGGCAATTCCCTAGGAGGAATTGGGGAATATAGATATTATGGAGGGCATGCTCATTGTACACCTTACATTATTCACTTTTTCCATAATTATGAGGAGATTGGAGTAGCAGGAAAGTGGTTGAGAAGCCACTTATTTTATCAGTCTCTATTGTAGTTGAGGGTCAATTTGCACTGGTTGCACTTGAGGGACCATTTTCCTTCTCATTTGTTGCATATGGAAGCAAGTATGATTCTCATTTTCTCTCCCTATGGGTCTATTGTTTCTGTCTTTATGAGGAGCATGTTTGGGAGAGAGACACATTGTGTGGATGTGTCCTTTGAGGGAGAAATTTCTCACACTTTTTTCCCTACATGTTCTACAGGGAGAATGGGATATGGTATGGTCACCTTTACTACACACTTGTCTCTTTATGAGGTTAGCCATATGATGGAAATGATGCCATATGATGATTACTTCCAACTCATCATATATGGAATGATGTGGGTCAGCTTGATTTGCAGTGTTGGAGGAGAGATCTTTGGAGATCTAGTCCTCATCTTGCCACTTGAGGGAAATCTTATTGCAGCCTAGGATCAGCAGACACTCTACACTTATCATAAGTGGAGATATGGACAGTGTGGGGTAGGCTACATTGTCTACCATGTGCATATTTTCATCCCATCCACTTTGTCGGAGCCAAAGGTGGAGGATAGTTTTCAGGAGTTGCCTAGTTGGAAGGTAACTCATTTTGCATGGCTCATAGCTTGGGGATGGAGGATCCATATGGGAGAGGTAATTCCCATAATATTTCAGATCCCATTTCTCAAGTTAACCTCTAGACATCAGTTTGTTATCCTCTTGAGTATTTCACTTTTACATGATGATGGCTCGATAGCTAACTTGCATGTTAAGGAGGAACAATGTGGAGGCTTGATTGATGAGATAGCATCACTTTCCTTAGAGGATATCATCATACAGGGATGCTACAGGGAGAGGGGCAGAGAAATCAGTCTATCCTTGCACTTGCTTGAGGACAAGCAATCTTTAATAGGGGAGGACTATAATATTCCAAAATTTTCAAGCATCAAATTGGAATATTTTTTTTTTCTTATTTCATCTAGGAGGTGAATAAAATAGGTAAAAGGCCCATGAGTAGGAATAATATCCTTCATAGTGTGAAAAGGATCAATGGAGCAGCTCAATTTTACACCTTCTAGTGTGAAAAGGGGCAATTGCATGAGGACAAGGTCAAGTTTGACCAAGTCAACAGCATTGCCTAAGAGGTGTAGCTTGCATGAGAAGACAACACAGTTTGAGAGGGAGAAAGATTATTTGTGGAAGAAACCCTAATGTGTGGGGTCTAGGGAAAAGATACATTCACTTGCATAAAAGGAGGAAGAGGAAGCCATAGTGAGACATCATTGAGAATATTGATATTTGTCTCTTCAGAATATTTGTAGTCTCCAGTTGTTCAGCTGAGTTGCAGTGCTGCTTAGCACGAGGGATTCCTTCTTAGGATTTCCTCTCCTTCTTGAGAGGCCTCTTGAAGGATTTCACTTCATTTTTTCCACATCTTGGCTCAAGTCCAAATCCATTCCTTTATCTACAGCGTTATCTCTGCTCAAGTGTAACGTTGTGTTGTAGGTGTTGTAGTGGAGGGGTTCCACAACACCATTCCTTATCTCATCATTCAGAGGAGGGAGCCTCTATTCCTCGGGAAGGTTAGTAAGGAAGGTTTTAGAGATGATTTTCATATCTTGGCATCAAGGCCAAGCATCTCCCATCATAGACAGTGTAGTCCATTCTCCATACTGCGTTATTTCAGTGCACACTTGCAGTGAACGGTTGCATTGTCATCTTGGAGGAAGATATCTTCAGGGATAGGATCAGCCTATAATTTGATAAATATGTTGGAGGAGGGTTATTTCAGATTACACATCATCTTCAACCATCTCCAGTTATTTTCAGAGTTGCAGCTGCTACCCAGCAACTCCAACATTTCTGCAGAATTACCATTTGTACATGTATTGTATCCAATCCTTCCAAGGATTCTGTAGTATTGTTGTATTAGTGTTTTAGGGGTTGAGAGCTTGCTCCCCACATTTCTTGAGCTGATATTGTAATATCATTGTATTTCCATTTTGTATGTTGCACTATCTCCATATAAACTGCGCAGTCATAGCTAGGGCATACTTATGCAGTAGTGTTTTTCTCTATTTGATGTACATGTCTTATTGAGGCTTTCATTGCCAAGATTGTGTGAGTGATTCCCTAAAGCATTGCACTCTCTTGCTGCTATATTATACATTTTTCATTTATTTACATCTTCATGTGTCATGGCTCATTAAAATAATGATGTGTATTCCATTCTTGTTCAAGTATTGTTGTAGTCCCCTCATCGGGCAATTTCTAAGGACATCTAAGTGTGGGAGATCTGTTTAACCCACTTAGAGGGATTTCTTTGGAGCCTTCTCTATGATTTAGCACTTAAACACATTATTATAAGGGATCCAGGTCTTGGTTTCAATTCTTGTAGTAGCCATTACTGGAAAATGCATTTTCTAGTCATGCCTTGCTAGCTATTCCAGATTTGGAATATTACAAAAAACCTATATCTATGCAGTAAAATCAGTTAAACAGTAAAAGGAAATAAGACATTCTCCAAAAATCCAATAGACAAGACACGATATATAAATAATTTTATATGTATTAGCACCTGGGAAGGGAGAAAAGAATGATGTTACAAGTCCCCCTCAATGGGATGGGCTCTTGTCTGTCCTCAACGCTTCAGATCCAGAAGTTTATATATCTAAATGGTGTAGAAAACCCAAGACGTGTTGAACTCTGTGGGAGTTCAAAAAACAAAAATAATAATAAAAGTGATCAAAGTATGACTATAAAAAAGGGTTCAAAGTCCGACATTATAAAATGATCATACGTAAATAATGAATGGAAAACCCTCCTATTTATAACAAAATATTGATTTAATCTTGATAATGGTGCATAACAAAATATTGATTTAACCTTGATAATGGTGCATAATAAAGTATTATTAACCAAGATCTAGATCTAACTGCTTGGATTATTTTGTTATATTTTGTTGGAGGGGAAAGGAATTTAAATTGGTTACATCCCTTTATTTATAAACAAATAATAAATAAATGATTTATTTATCATTTCAAGGATGGGGTTAAGGAATAACTTAACAAATATTTATTTGTTTAATTATTTCTAGGTGATTTAGTCAAATTTAACAAGGAATAATAATTAAATAAGGATTTAATTAATTATCCTTAGAGAAGAATATAATAAATAATGATTCATCTAATTATTTCTCATTAATTGGGTTAAATATGACTAGGAATATTATTTAGACAATGGTTTAATTAATTATTCCTAGAGGAAAATGAAATAAATAGTGATTTATTTAATTATTCCTCATGCGGTTTCCTATTTGAGCTAGAAATAACTTAATAAAATGTGGTTTATTAAATTATTTATCATAGTGAAAGAAATTTTACTATGGTAAAATTTGTCTTACAAGGTGTAATTCAGTCCATCTAAATGTAAATGGTTATATGAGAAAAAATTGGTGTAACTGATTGCCCCTCAATGTGCGAGTGTTAGGAGCTAATCGTATGACCGAAGTACATTGTAAGAACACAATCACTATACGCTGAAGGGGAGTCAGAGAGAGAGAGAGAGAGAGAGAGAGAGAGAGAGAGAGAGAGAGAGAGAGAGATACATAGACAGAGTGAAGCAAGACAAGGCAATAACCTGAGGGGCGTTACCTACAAATGATATAATTCTCCTTTGATGTTTTGGTACATGTTCTTAGTGAGGCGGGGAGGCATACCTATGCTAGCTAAGATGAAAAAGAACAAATACTAATAGTGCACCCACCAAAATAGGACTGAGCTAAAATGTACATGATAAATGGTACATGCAATGCTAGCATAAAATGGGCTAGAGAAAAATATAATGGATTCCACATACATAATCTTCCCGGGACAATAGCTATGACTGAATACAATAATATCTAAGTACATGAGATGTAATAATAACCAAAGAAACCCTGAAAAACAAGAAACGGATATGAAAATATGAATGTGTCATATGAGTGATGCATGCATGATGTAGGATCTGCAAGTGGATCGAACCGAACCCATCAAATCTGCGGAGCTGCATCTGAGGCTTTAGCATAAAATGAGGTCATCTGGGCATGTGGGGGGCTCACTAAAGGGCCACCCTCTCATGAGGTTTGAAACATATCACACACACCTGGTAATCACTGGGACAATCTGCTGGATCACTGAACCATCAAGTATATGAATCTTGATCATGCTGAAGTGTAGAAGATGAGAAATAATCAAGTCAAAGTGAAATAAGGAATTCCTTTGCCTGATCTGAGGCACTGAACAAGAATGGAAGCTGGAACTAAGGAACATTGCCATTTAGACCTATCTTCTGGAATGAATGTGATAATTTTGACAAAAGGAGGTCTACCATAGGTGAGATAATAAGGGTCCTCAACTAAGGCAGGACGGATTATAGTAGAGATATTGATGGACTAGCACTAGGGATGATGATGGAATGAGGGAATACTTAGTAGCAGGTGAATGAATTCACTTTTCAGACCATAAAAAATCATGGATGACTTAGAAACGGCTGACTCCACTCCAGACGGGATGGGGGACAATATGACTGGAGGCCAAAATGGGCAACACAAGAGAGGTACAAGGCATGAATGGATGGAATACTGTAACAGGAGGAAGAGGGACTCGAGACAGACTCCATGAATGTGATGGTGACTCAAGTCAAATGCTCTTATCAAGGGTAACTCGATGATGCTGCCACATAGAATAGGTTCAGTGGGGGCCATAAAAGCAAGAGAAAAATATTGTTACTCATGATGAAAATTGACACATGTGTTGACAAGTATGAAGGAAAAGTGGTGCCCCAAGTACAAGAAATGCATGTGAAGAAATCAGATTTTAAGAGGCGACGAAGTGACCCTTGTTGGAAAAATGGCTTCTGGGTGAAGTATTAAATCACCAAAAATAAAGTGATACGCATTTTAGAGCTCGGTGAGAACTTTCCAATGGTTCTAATGATTCATCAAACTGAGATACGGTTTGGTCACAATTTCGAAAGAAAAATTAGGGTTTCTCTTTTAATATGGAGATTTCCCTCCAGTTTGATTCATTTGCAAGTGTAGCTATGGTGAATGTGGAGAGGAGGAAAAGGCCCTAAACCTTGTGGTGATTTTAGTGGAAAAATCAACCATTGGAATCGAGATACGCCCATTGCATGTAGGTGGCCTAAAATAACTCTTCATTTTTAGTGCATTGGAATTTTAGATTAGGTACCTAGAGCCTGGGAACAACATCCTGCCTTCCCTCACATCTTTCTCGCAGTTCCTGGGCCTTGTATTGAGACCTAGGTTGTAGTTTTCAGTGATAAAAATTGTGAGCTCACAGGTACAGCACTGGGAAAATTCAAGGTGCCAAAAAGTTGGGTTTTGTCCTGGTTTTCACTGCGACTGGGGCTTGATGGTTTGGATGCATTTTTTCTTCCTCTAAATTGACAAATATTATGGGCTTGTGTAGGTATAGTAGATTTAAATATCAACTAGAGAGAGAGATATTTTGATGCACTGTGTTTTGAGATCTAGGGGGATCAAGTGGTCTAAGGCGCATTGGTGAGATATGGGGTTCTCAAGTTGGTTGAGAACCCATTGATGAGGGTAGGGTAGCCCTTGCTATCTAGGATAGTCAACTACTTGGACCCAAACCTAGAGGTCATTGTAGTGTAGGGGCACTAGATCGAGTTGAATATATAGGGCATCTATTTCCTGAACAGTCTCCCGCCACTGGGGGAAGCGGGAAATATCCAGCCAGTATTACAGCAGGGGCAGAATATATCAGAGTTCGTAGAATTCCGATGCCAACCACATATTCGTGTCAACGACACGGCTATATCGATCAGTGATCTAGTCAGATTGGAGACACGGGCTATGACTGCAGAAGTACTGCGGATCTTGGGCAACCAAGTGTTCCACAACATCACTGGGGGGCAGATGATGTTAGTCAAGAGCATACTAAATGGGACCTCCTATGCGTGGGCCCAAATGATGTTGTCGTCAGTTAACTGGTATTAGTCTCTATGCAAGCGACAAGTGAACCATGGATGTGCTTTTGGTATTGTGTTGTGTTCATTCTTCTTCGAGAAGATCCCTACACTTCGACCTCATGTACAAATCCAGGATGGCAGCCCACGAGAGCCTAGGATGCGCTGCTGTGGGTAGATACTGTGGAGGAGAGGAGGCCAAGGATTCAGGCAGGTGTTCCAACCCGAGTTCTTGATGTAGGAGAATTAGATTCGGGAAAATACTTTGTATTTTTATTAAACCTAGGGGTCTCATTTTTTTGAGAAAATATTAATTTTATGTAAATGTTAATGAGATTTTTGAGTGATTAAATTATATTTTTAATTAATTATATGTGAGGATTTGTTAATGTTTCCAAATAAATGGAAAACATGAGAGAAATTATATTTTAGATATCTAAGAATTAATTATGAAGCCTAGGATAGATTTAGTTTCAAGATTTTAGGGATAAATCTAGATTGTAGGGGTGTTGAGATATTTGAGGACTTTGTTGAGTGATTAAAGGGATTTTAACCTAAATTGGTTCAATTAAATTTGTATAAATTAATGAGCCTCAAAGGCCAAATAGATCAGAGGAGAATAGAGAGAGAGGTTGTAAGCCTCCGGGCAATTGTAAAAGGGCCAATGATTTGAAAATCAGGCCAGAATCAAGAAAGGATTTGTAATTGATTTCATGTTTATTATGAAGGAATTTATTTGAACTATGTGCATGATGAAGTTCTATGTTATTGGATGAAAGGGTACTATATGTGAAATAGAGAAATTGGATATAAATTTGCATACATATATTAGGAAGGATTGATTATCTCGAAAGAAATTATAACGGAATTTCAATTATGAATTAGGCATTTGGATACATCGATTTTGGGTGTGGTGATGATTAGTTGAATGATTGATTAAATTATACTTCCATGAAGAATTAATGGAAATGGGTACCAAAATAAATGTTGAACGGAGCTATGGAAAGGTCGATGCATGGTGTAGAGTTAAAAAGGTGTGCAATTCGAGTACTGGTGCTACCACGAGACTTGATTTCTTGTTGAGCACAAAGGTATGAATTGTACCCACTTCTATATAGAACTGAATTAAATGAATTGAAAAAAACGGAACTTGGAGTTCGAATGAAATCTTGAAGACATAGTGAAATCGTGGGCGCAGAGGTTTCTGAGTTTAACGTTGAAGACTGTTTGAAATATTGAATTGAACATACCGTAGAATGAATCTCATCAAAATTAATGAGGTCCAGTTTCCTGAGTGAGTTTGAGTTGTGTATGGTTTTAAATTCCGTAGTTATACCATGTGGTTTACAGATGTTGACGAGCTATATCATCGATGTGAAAACTTAAATCTCTGTTGAGTTGGAAACAGAAATGTACGTGGGGCATTGTTGGATCAGTGCAATTATCTGTTTGACTGTAACCAAAATCGTGGAAGCCAATCCACAGCCAGAACTCAGAGAATGCGTTAAACTCTGTCAAAGGTTGGAACAGCATTGAAAATCAGTGTAGAGCTTTTGTTTTAAGCCTCTCCGATTCTTAAATTAAAATCGAATGGAATTGATAAGATACGATGGAGGAATGAAGGTCAAAGGCGTTGAATCTTTGCATGACTGGATGTATTCCAAGTGCATCTGAATTCTGTTTAAGTCCTGTGAGAAGGAAACGCGCATGCATTGAGTACATGTGTGAAAAGTCAGTGAATTCGATGAAGTTTCGAGCCAGGCGCAATTGATATAGTCTTTGATCTTTAAACATGTTAATTTCTGCATTGAAATCCTGTTATTTACCAGGTGAAGCCGAGCCATCATGCTAAGGAGACATTCAGAAAACTAAATAAGAGGCAGAAAGTCGAATTCAAGTGGAGTCTAAATCGAATTTGAAGCTGGAATTCATTTTGAATATGGTTGGAGTTGAAGGCGTTCAAATTAGAACGTGAAAGTTGTTGGATGGACGATGAAATTGGATGTCAATGGGAAAGGTAAGTGACTGTGGCCTGAAAGAATTGACCACTGAATCAAATGTCTTATATAAACGTGATATGAGTCAGCGTTGGGTTTTGATCCAAGAATCCAATGACGTGTTAATTTAAACGGTGGCATTTGCTGTGAAGTTTCATATAACAATCATTGATATTGGAATGCATAAAATGGACGTGCATTGGTATTAATTTTCCAGTTTGAACTTTTAAAACATGGTTTTATATTGGCATTTGGTTTTTATCAAGATTTGAATTCATATATGGGCGTTGGTCAAATATGCTATGGCATTTAATTAAGCCGTGAAGGTTGTTGGGATTTAATTAATTGAATCCGAACTTTTGAGTTGAGATGGATTAAGCCTTGGGGCTTAATTAATAGTCTTGAGAATTTAAATAAAACCATTGGGGTTTTAAAGTCTTTTCATAAGACTTTTGGGAAAAGCTTACATTTGTGAAATAACCTTGGTATGAAGATTGTTGAGTTTGTGGTTTTTGAACCATATGATTGAGGAGCTTCCGCGAATGATAGTGTGTGAATTTTTCCAGACTTGGAGTTTTTATTTGGCCAGTTATTGAGATGCATTTTTATATGCATAGTATTGGAGAGATTCTGGGTTTGGCAGGGTTTTCCTGCATCAAGTGGTATCAGAGCTGGAATATTTATATTTGAAGATTCAAATTTGTAAATTGAATTAATTGCATGTGTTAAGATCAGATTTTGAAATTAATGAAGATTGCAGCGCATGGATGTAGTGCAATTGAAGAAGTAAAGCAAGATCAACAGGATCTTGAAGGTGATTTGAAAAATGATATTTAACTCTGGTTTGAAGGCTGTTTCCAGAATTTAGGTTGCAAGCAGGTTGAAGAAAGTCTCAGCAGAAAGAAGCAAATCACAGCTGGAAGAGCAGTGATGAAGAAGTCCATCAAAGAATTCTAAGAATGGCCGAACCTGAAGATTCAACAGAAGTTGAATAAAGTTGAAGATGAGTGAAACTTGAAGGAGCAGTGAAGAAATGCTCAAAAGGTTCCAGCAGAGGACTGGTGATTACCAAAAGACCAGATCTGGAGGAAAGGAATGGTGAGGTAAGTGGCAGCAGGAGAGTTTGCTGTTGCAGAGGCTTGGTGCAACTCATGGGTGAGGAACTCATGGTGAAGAAGATGACTACTAAAAGTCATAAAGGAGAGAGCATAGATTCAGAGAGAGGCCACAGTAAAAAGAGGGAGAAAGATGCCAAAGAAAATGGCATAAGACAACAGTTAGTTGATGAAAAGTATGAGAAAGAGAAAGCTGAGATAGCAGTTCATCTTGAGTTATTGATGAAATTATTACAGGAAAATATGAAAGACCAAATACATGGTTGGAACATGAAGAATAAAGTGAAATGGCAAAGACTACAAGTAAAGAGGGATCAATAGATAAACATGCAGTTAACAGAAGAGCTGAAGAAGCTCGAGCAGATGATGAGTTATTGGGCAAATCCGGATCAACTGGATAATGTAAAACCTTGTATTTTTGTAGCTGACAATTGTGATGTAATTACAGATTTTACTGAGGAGAATGCACAATTTTGTGAAGTTGTCACAAGTATGGAAAACAATCTTTCAGGAGATAAATACTCTAAAGAAGAAAGAAGTGTTGTGTTTGTACTTGAAGTTGTTACAGTACAAGAGGAAGTTCTTGTGGATGTAGAAGAAGTGGATCAGTCTGAAGCACAGATAAGTGAAGCAACAGTTGAGACTATTGAAACATGTAGTTTTCAAACTGACAAGTTGTGTATGAATGCAGGGACTGTAAGTGATATTGAAATGCTTTAGCAATGCCACAAATAAATTGCATTGTTGGAATACTTGTTGGTAAATTCAGAGTATGACAGGGAGATTGCAGCAGAAGGAAGAGTTCATTACAGTGAACAAGAGAAGAAATACATCATGGAGACAGATGGTGTGAGAGAAAGACTAGTTGATAGTCTTGAGAATTCTTCAGAGAATTCTTTGGAAAGTTTGGATCAGCATACTGATGTGTTGATAGAGGAGATGGAAAATTCAGGACAGCATACTGAGGTGCTGGCAGAGGGAAGTAAGGCATTGAGGCCTTATGATTTTTATTTTAACAAGTGTTCTGTGAATGCAGGTATTGTTGCAGGTGTTGAAGAACATTTGACTCAGTTGAGCAGTCAAATGAAGGAAGAAGAAAATTCTGTGGAAATTTCAAATCCATGGGATGAGGACGTTATGTTGCTGGAAATGATGCTGAATAGTCAAAATTCAGTGCAAGAAGAATCTCAATTTCAGAAATGGGAATTTCAGATGCAGAGAGATGAAGACAACAGAAAGGAGTACACAATGTACCAGTCTAGTAAATTGCTGATAAGAGAAAGCATAAAACAAGAGGGTATGGATGAGTGGGTGGCAGTAAGAATAGAAGCAAGCATAGAAGCAAGGGCTCAACAAGCCAGAGCTCAGCAGGCAGTAAGAAATCAGCAATCTAAAGATTTATTGGACAGAGAAATTGAATTAATCAAAAGAATCATGTTGAAAGTGTCTCAGAGGAAGACATCAGCAAGGAAGAGAAGCAATAGCAGCAGCAAAATGAAGACAAGGATAGATTGTGAAAGTGCAGCCAGTGGAGCAAGACAACATAAGATATGGAGACCTGGAGAAAAGCAGCAAACAGTAGAAATTGATGATGAGTTACAGAACAAAGTGTGGGATCCAGGTGGACAAAGATTTAAAACGAATGATCAGGATATCATGATCATTTTCAACTTTGGGAGTCTGATCCAAGAGCATTAGATTCGGGAAAATACTTTTTATTTTTATTAAACCTAGGGGTCTCATGTTTTTGAGAAAATATTAATTTTATGTAAATATTAATGAGATTTTTGAGTGATTAAATTATATTTTTAAGTAATTATATGTGAGGATTTGTTAATGTTTCCAAATAATTGGAAAACATGAGAGAAATTATATTTGAGATATCTAAGAATTAATTATGAAGCCTAAGATAGATTTAGTTTCAAGATTTTAGGGATAAATCTAGATTGTAGGGGTGTTGAGATATTTGAGGACTTTGTTGAGTGATTAAAGGGATTTTAACCTAAATTGGTTCAATTCAATTTGTATAAATTAATGAGTCTCAAAGGCCAAATAGATCAGAGGAGAATAGAGAGAGAGGTTGTAAGCCTCCGGGCAATTGTAAAAGGGCCAATGATTTGAAAATCAGGCCAGAATCAAGAAGGGATTTGTAATTGATTTCATGTTTATTATGAAGGAATTTATTTGAACTATGTGCATGATAAGTTCTGTGTTATTGGATGAAAGGGTACTCTATGTGAAATAGAGAAATTGGATATAAATTTGCATACATATATTAGGAAGGATCGATTATCTCGAAAGAAATTATAACGGAACTTCAATTCTGAATTAGGCATTTGGATACATCGATTTTGGGTGTGGTGATGATTAGTTGAATGGCTGATTAAATGATACTTCCGTGAAGAATTAATGGAAATGGGTACCAAAATAAATGTTGAACGGAGCTATGGAAAGGTCGATGCATGGCGTAGAGTTAAAAAGGTGCGCAATTCAAGTACTGGTGCTACCACGAGACTTGATTGCTTGTTGAGCACAATGGTATGAATCGTACCCACTTCTATACAGAACTAAATTAAATGAATTGAAAAAAATGGAACTTGGAGTTCGAATTAAATCTTAAAGACGCAGTGAAATCGTGGGCGTAGAGGTTTTTGAGTTTAACGTTGAAGAATGTTTGAAATATTGAATTTAACATACCTTAGAATGAATCTCATCGAAATTAATGAGGTCCGGTTTCCTGAGTGAGTTTGAGTTCTGTATGGTTTTAAATTCCACAGTTATACCATGTGGTTTACAACTGTTGACGAGCTATATCATCGATGTGAAAACTTAAATATCTGTTGAGTTGGCAACAGAAATGTGCGTGGGGCGTTGTTGGATCAGTGCAATTATCTGTTTGACTGTAACCAAAATTGTGGAAGCCAATCCACAGCCAGAAGTCGGAGAATGCATTAAACTCTGTCAAAGGTTGGAACAGCATTGAAAATCGGTGCAGAGCTTTTGTTTTAAGCCTGTCCGATTCTTAAATTAAAATCGAATGGAATTGATAAGATACGATGGAGGAATGAAGGTCAAAGGCGTTGAATCTCTGCATGACTGGATGTATTCCAAGTGCATCTGAATTATGTTTAAGTCCTGTGATAAGGAAACGCACATGCATTGAGTATATGTGTGAAAATTCAGTGAATTCGATGAAGTTTCGAGCCGGGCACAATTGATATAGTCTTTGATCTTTAAACATGTTAATTTCTGCATTGAAATCCTGTTATTTACCAGGTGAAGCCGACCCATCATGCTAAGGATACATTCAGCAAACTAAATAAGAGGTAGAAAGTCGAATTCAAGTGGAGTCTAAATCTAATTTGAAGCTGGAATTCATTTTGAATATGGTTGGAGTTGAAGGTGTTCAAATTAGAATGTGAAAGTCGTTGGATGCACGATGCAATTGGATGTCAATGGGAAAGGTAAGTGACCATGGCTTGAAAGAATTGACCATTGAATCAAATGTCTTATATAAACGTGATATGAGTCAACGTTGGGTTTTGATCGAAGAATCCAAGGACGTGTTAATTTAAATGGTGGCGTTTTCCATGAAGTTTCATATAAAACTCATTGATATTGGAATGCATAAAATGGACATGCAGTGGTATTGATTTTCCAGTTTGAACTTTTAAAACATGGTTTTATATTGGCATTTGGTTTTTATCAAGATTTTAATTCATATATGGGCGTTGGTAAAATATGCTATGGCATTTAATTAAGGCATGAAGGTTGTTGGGATTTAATTAATTGAATCCGAACTTTTGAGTTGAGATGGATTAAGCCTTGGGGCTTAATTAATAGTCTTGAGAATTTAAATAAAACCATTGGGGTTTTAAAGTCTTTTCCTAAGACTTTTGGGAAAATCTTACATTTGTGAAATAGCCTTGGTATGAAGATTGTTGAGTTTGTGGTTTTTGAACCATATGATTGAGGAGCTTCCGCGAATGATAGTGTGTGAATTGTCCGAGACTTGGAGTTTTTATTTGGGTAGTTATTGAGATGCATTTTTATATGCATAGTATTGGAGAGATTCTGGGTTTGGCAGGGTTTTCCTGCATCAGTTCTTTGCATATTGGGATTAGATGCCGCTATATATAGATGACTATCCATACAGTGGGATGAAATTTTAAGGGGACCCTGAGTTACCATTTCTGCCAAGTCGAGCATGGTGACCAGATGGTAAGTAAATGTTACTATATGTTATGATGCATTTTAAATTTTTTAGAATATGTATATGGTACTGATTCAATACTTTTGGTATGAAGATATAGCACCAGTGAAGCTAGAAGGGTATATGGGACAACTTGCAACACCATACACTATAGAGTCTAGTGCAGCTAGAGGAGCTAGTAGAGTGGACTTAGAGGCTCTACTGGAGGATGTCCGCCACAGATGTGAGTTGTTGATGACTGAAGTCTCAGAGCATGGTTGGGATGACCTTGATGACCATTACATTGAGGCATGTTTTAGGCTACTCTTGGAGTGGAAAGGGGTCATGTGATGCATGGCGATGGCCAGGAAAGTTATGCAAGATGTGCGGGCTGCTAGAGTCGAGCCATTGGCTCGCGACCCTCTAGATAGTGATTATATGTAGGGGAATGTGGTGCCCCCAGTTTTGATTTTGCAACATGTTATGGGCATGTCAAATGTATTAGAGTAGTGAACTCTAAAATATTTATGATTTTTGGCTTGAGGGGTCCTGATCTAGGTTTGGAGGTTAATGTTTTCCAACAAACCCCTATACTACTGGCCCTTTTGGCAATGACCTACTTTCACAGGCCAAGGTCTCACCCGAAGCAATATGGGAGGGTGCTGGAACCAAGTTTCCGCACCCTGAGAGGGAGTAGGTAATCCGAGAAAGATCTGTATTATAACTTGCTAGGTTCACCTAGAATGAGTCTATTCACAGCCCTTTAATAGTATACTCAGCATATAATCATAACAAAACTATCAGATCTAATTAGTACATTCACATCCACATGCACATTACCATATACCATAACAGAGCATTTATAATCGCAGCTAATAACAGATCACAGATATACTTATGCAAAAACACAGATACGTTCGCATCTAAATAATCATCGCAGATATGCTTCAGTAGAAAACATAACTGATCTAGATAGCACATATATACTTTAAAAATAATTCACATTCATTAACATTCAGATCCACTTACAACCAAAACCAGCCCGCGCACACAGCCTGGCGGGGTCCACACACAGCAAGATTGAGGATCTACATGCACACAGCCTAGTGGGGTCCACACACAGCAGGACTGAGGATCTCCATGCACACAGCCAGTAGGAATCCTTACCCAAAACAACCCCAAAAAATATCTAACAGTTCGCACATAGCATTAGTCTTAATTCATGCCTACCTCTAGACTCAAACTATTCATATATTTATATCGATATAGCCTACGTTATCCTGTGGTCCAAAAACCATGGTTTGCGGACTCTAGGTCTACACTTTGACCAATTACAATACGTTCAGGGCTTTGACCCGCCCCAAAACACCTGTGTTATACTAATTAATACAAAAAATATACAAAATTCACAGCTTAGGGCGCTGCGTTCCAACAGGCCCCCAACCCAATCCTGTGACTCGTCTTGAGTCACTATGTCCATGGGTTTTTCATCTTCTCCTGAAGCTTCTTGATTGCATCCACAAGCAGGGGAAACACTCCTTGACTTTGTGCAGCAGCATTCTGGGCTATCTCCACCAACTTCTACGAAGTTGGGCCTTCTGTAGCAGCAGTCACACTCTCTAACGTCTGGTTCAGTTGCTTAATGACGATGTCAACATCCTGAGACAGCTTGAGGACCTCATCGGCCCACGACTTGAGGTGATCACTCAAAGTATTCTTATGTTCCTGAATAAATTCCATGTCATCTCTGAGCACATGGATGGTGCACAGTCAGGCAAAGGCTGAGCGGGGACCAGAGTGGTCAGTGTAGCCTCCATTTTTTCAAACTCTTCTTGCTTATGACGCAACGCTTGGTTGATTTCATGTAGGAGAGGGTTGCGTTGCACCTTGTTCCACAGCTACATAGCTGTTTCCAACATTTTTTCGCCTTGAGAAATTTGACCTGTAATGACATTGGTGGCCTCTATAACTAGCACTGCTCACTGGGCCCTTACCTCAGGTGGTGTTTCTGGCTGTAACTTGGCCTGCAAGGCCGCAATCTATTGTTCCATCTCCATCTTGACCGCTTGGATCTTGGTCCTTGAGGATTTTATCATTGCAACCAACCCCTCAATCTTGGCCGGGGGGGTGGCAGAAGATGGGATATCTTCAGTGACGTCTCTGCAAAGCCTACTAATTAGGTGCTTCAACTCTTTCTACTGCGCGATGGAAAGGGTACATGTAGCCTGTGCCTGAGATACTTCGACATTTTTTTCTTCAATTGTTTGCTCAGCTATACCGAGCTGCTGGTGCACTTGACGATGTCTATGTTGAATCTCTTCCAACAGGGATGCCTGAAGGATCTGCAACGGTTCATGCGGTAGGCGAGCGAGATCCAACTCTACCTCTATGCAGGCCTGGACTTGCACTCCTAAGTCGGGTGGACTCAGTATGAGGGTTGTGCCCGGTAGAGGGCAGAGGAAACTTTCTCGTGTACTGATTACTGTGTTTCTTGCTGCTGGGGTCGACCTTCCCTGAATCATACTGGTTTACAATGTATCAGTATTGAGTTACAAAGCCTGGAGCTCAGCTTGGAGTGTATCAACTGTGGTTTTCTATTTTTCTTCCAGAGCTAGCCATTTGTCTTCTATAGCTAGGGTGACCGCATCTGCGATCTGCCCAAGGTCCTCTTCTGTCAGCATAACTCCTGTGTCATGTTCCGGCTATTGAGCTCATTGCTTCTTCCGTGGCCCTTTAATAGGGTCACCAATTCACTTCGTACCCTAATGGGAGTCAGCACCTCCCATCTACAGACCTTCGGCACCGAGGTCCTGTTGCGATTCCTTTTGCGATGTTTTTTCCACGCCCTTCCCAATAGTCTTGCCCTGCAGCGAACCCTTCTGTGATGTCGATTCCGTGCCCTTCCTAATACTCTTGCCCTAACATCCGGTTTCTTTGGTGGTGTCGGGTGGGGTGACCTTCACGGTGCTCGTCCCTGCAGTGTCCTTCGTACCTGATTTGATGCCAAGCATCCAGTGGGGAGGGCAAGTCACAATTAGGCGGTCAATTCCTCATCAGCAACCATGTATGGGAGTGAAACCCATGCTAGATACTTGCAGCCTATTATATGTACATTATTCATGGTTACTTGAAACGCTACGATGCTTCTGTACTTATCATAAACTACTGGCGACAAACATGGTTGGGAATTGATTATTCCTGCAAGCCCTCTCTGAAATAGGACTCAGAAGACTTGATTGTCCTCAATACGTTGTGTGTCCTTTAAGTCCCACAAATTTACGTATTGTGCCCCCTTGCACATATCTGGGGTGAGAACTGGGAGGATCGAGTCTTCAGGGGCTTCCCATGCAACCAATGCAATGGGAATTAGCAGCTAGGAGTAGCACAATGCTCATCCCTGATCTTGGGCTTCGTGTACATTCGCCAGAAATTCATTGCACAGGTATTGGGACCAATTGTAACAGACCCCCTTTTTGCATCGGCCTGCCAACTGAATTATAGATGTAGGGATAGTGGAACTTGGCATTTGCGCATCATCTTGCATGCTAGAAACAAGGTACCCATCCGTGCACTGGGGTTGCTGATGGTGCTGATCATGAACCCCTGAGTGTTCCGCTGCACATGGTAATCCTCGCACACCTTTTCGGCAATATTTTTCTCATAATTTTTGCCGACGTGCAGCATAGCGTCTGGCCCTTCCATGGGGAGACCAGTAATACAGTGAATAAGCACGGCATAAATGGGGATTTGATCCTGGATCCACAAGCTTCCATCATGGACTAGGGAAAATAGCTGGCGCATAAATCGGTTTGTGACATTGTAGTGGCTAAAATGAGGCACTCTTAGCAGGTTTAAGATCCTAGAACCAACCAATCCACATACCCATGGCATGGGGACTATTTTTATCCTATCATCTTCTAAGACCCTTTTGAGATATAGTTCCAGTGATAATTCGGGGAAGGCCTCCAAATTGGCCAAGTCATGGCTGTCGAATTTTACCTCGTGGAGTTTTCCAAAGGGTTCTCCAATGATGGGGACCTCACCCGGAGTCAGTGGCATTTGCAGATAGGTGTTCAGGCCATCGATATTTTTAGGTGTACATGTCAAGGGCCTGTGAGGCCAAACATAGGGCGGTAGCTAGTTAATCGACTCAGTAATCCATGCCTCTTCTTGAGCAGACAGGGGTCTCTTCAATGGGTTAGGAGCACGTGCTTGGGGCACCACTCACGGTGACTTCACATTTCGAGGAGAGTTGTGGGGCTTCACCCCAGCCCATTTTTCAAGTTTCCCCGACCCTTTTGCCTTTTCTTTCCCCTTATACTTCCCCTGGCTAGGTGTGGAAAAAACCTCCTCCACTTCAGGGTCAAATTCCCATACTTCATCATATTCTCTCTTTGTCGAGTTCGCGGGCTAGGAAGATTCGACAGGATTAGATGCAATCATTCTGGTGTGAAAAATGAACTCAGGGTGGCTACTATATGAGGGGGAATCATGCTCAGACATGAACAAGGTGGAATAGTCACGGACTCGTATAAAACACCAACTGGTCAATATACACGGAACCCTCTTCTGAGTTATCCTTCTACTTTTATAGCCTTGGAAATAAACCGACGGTTGGGTGAAAATTATCTGGAACTTATGATCAAGTAAATAGTAAAAAATCTTTGGAAATCACCTCATTAATTGCTGGTCGCCCACTCATTTCAGTGGTAATTTTTTTTTTTACCTAGTTTTATTGTTCCAATGGCTATTTTTCATACCTCCTATGATCCCAATGCACCCCTACACTCCCAGCATACCTCCTGCGGTCCCAGCACACCCCTATGCTCCCAGCGCACCTCTCTGGGCCTCAAAACCTGCGATCAATCCCTGCGCATACCACAGTCCTGCCTTCAATTGCAACCCTTTATGTGTGTATTCCACCCCATACAACTACTCAGGCCATATAGTCATTTGATCTGATATGGTTTGAGTTGACTACCATTGACATATCCTGGTATCATATCACCGCACAGGGTAGGTAGCCAAATAGATCCTCCATCCGTGATTTCTTTTACCGCACAGGGACCTAGCCAGTGCTGATAAAACTTCCCTAGGTGTTTCACAAACTAGCTATCATATAGTAGGACCAATTCGCCCTCCGCAAATGTCTTTTGATAAATATGTCGATCATGCCATGCCTTATCCTGAGCCTTCTGAACCTATTGATGGAAATTAGCAATGAAATGGTCTTCCTCCAAAGCCACAAGCTACGTTAAATGCTTCTCCTTGATATCAAGCTCTGACATGTTTGTAAATGCTGTGATGTGCAGGCTAGGCACAATGTATTCCATGCGCATAATGGCCTCCTTTCCATAAACCATCCGAAAGGGTGTTTTTTTAGTCAGTTTCTTGCAAGTGGTGTGATAGGCCCACAGGACAGATGGGATGTGCACATCCCAGTCACTGCGATCAGTGTTACAAACCTTAGTCAATGCCTGCTCCAATATTTTATTAAAATCTTCTAACGCTCCATTTTCCTGTGGATGATACGGAGTGCTCTTCACATGATGGAGATGAAATTCTTCAGTCAAGGCTTGTATTGTTTCACTAATAAAGTGCTTACCTCTATCACTCATTAAGATCTTCGAACAGCCAAATTGGGTCAGAATCTGCTCAAAAATGAAGTGTGAAGTGGTATCTACAGTGAAATCCTTCATAGCTTGTGCTTCAGCCCATCTGGTTACATAATCAGTTGCAGTGATGATGTAGCGCACACCTGTCTTCTTTCCTGGTGGGTTGATGGACCCAACGAAGTCGATGGCCTATTTTTCAAATGCTTGTAGGACCAATTGCAGTTGCAGGGGAATTTCATCTCTGCACAATGGCCTTCTTGTCCATTGGAACATATCGGAGGCTTTGCAATAGTCGTGAGAGTCACTATGCAGTGTAGGCCACCATATCCCAGCTCTCAAGATCTTTTGCACCATTGCTTTCCCTATGTAGTCACCTCCTGCTATGCCCCCGTGAGATTCTGCTAAGATAGTGTGCCTCTCATGCTCCAAAACGTATCTTCGTAGCACCTCGTCAACTCCCAGCTTATATATATGGTCTGAAATGATGGTAAGATCTGTTGCATGGGTTACCAGCTCTTTCTTTTGTTGTACTGAATACTTTGCAGGTGCCATCCCCATAGTCAAGAAGTGAATGATGTCGGCGAAGTGCACATCAACTACCTTAATAGTGAACAGCTACGCATCAGGAAATCCTTCTTCTAGGTTGGTCGGTTCCTCACCACTGTTGAATTGGGATAAGTGGCCCAGCCCAGCATTCAGCTTCCCCGGCTTCACGATGATCTCAAAGTCATATTCTTGGAACAACAGTAGCCACCGACAGATTCCCGCCCCCGCCCCCCCCCCCCCCAACATAGGCTTATTCACTAGGTACTTCAAAGTTGATTGTTTTTTAAAAGTCTTGAAGTGCCCCCCTAATAGGTAATGCCGATATTTCTGCAGGGCGTATACCTTGGCCAACCCCTCACGCTCCGTAGTGGAATAGTTGTGCCCCACACCCGAAAGTTTCTACTAGAAAATGCAACTAGATGGTCAATGTCTCCATCACCAGGCTGCATCAGGACAGCTCCCAGGGAAATTCCAGACACACCTACATGAACATGAAAAACCTTCGCCCAGTCAGGAAAAATGAGAATAGGCACATAGACCATCTTCTCCTTGAGTAGCTCGAAGCTCTTCTGACACTCCTTGTCCCAAAAAAACAAAACGTCCTTCTTTAGAAAATTTTCCATAGGTTCTATGATCAACACATACCCTTTAATGAGCTTCCTGTAGTAGCCTGTGTGTCCAAGGATAGAGCACAGCTGTTTCTTAGTTGTAGGTACTGCCAAGTTTATGATAACTACCACCTTGGCAGGATCAACCATCAATCCTTGTCTACAAACTATGTGACCAAGCAAGATCCCGAACGGTATGCAAAATATGTACTTCTTGATATTCAGGGAAATATGGTGCTTTCTACAGGAATCCAACATTATACACAGGTTTGAGACATGCTTCTTTACCAACTCAAAGTCAGTCCAGTCATCAAAATATACCTCTAAAAACTTGTGGATGAACTCCTTGGACGTTGCGACCACCACCCTTGAAAAGATGGTAGGGGCATTTTTGAGCGCAAAATGGCATGAAAATGTATTGAAAAGATCCCTATTTAGTGGCAAACATGGTTTTGCTACGATCTTGAGGTGCGATCCTGATCTGATCGTAGCCCAAGAACCCGTCTGGGAATGAATATGCTTCCTGACCCCCCATGATGTTAAGGATTTCATCTGAGAATGGCATAGGGGAGGGATCATGTACGCAGGCATCATTTAATTTTTGCAGGTCAATAGAGATCTGTATCTCTCTCTTATTCTTTTTCTCCTAAACCACCATAGGACTTACCCAATCTGACTATTCGACTAGTTCGATGATACCTGTGACTATCATTTTATCGATTTATTCCTTGACCTTTTTTTTATACTTAGGTTTCAACCGATAAGGGCGTTGCTTCATAGAGCATGCATCTGGTTTTAAAGTGATGCGCATAACCCCTAGGTCCCCTATAATCCCTTTGAGTTCTGAGAATGTTTCGGGGAATAAGTCCTGTTATTCCGTGAGGAGTTCTGCAACTTTTACTACAGTATCATCATCCCAGTAGTCCCCAATTTTAGCCAGATTAGGTTGCTCTTCCATTCCAATGTTGACTTCTCACAGCTTCAAAGGCTTAGTGACATCAACAGTCTATAGTGGGGGTCCAGCAACTACACGCTCTCCCTCCAACTCCGGGATAGAGACATTTCACGGGTCTTCATCACACTCTTCTATTACTAAATTGTGGCAGTTGACAATATCCTGCATCTGTGTTTCCTAGGTTGGTGCCTCCTGTGCTATGCAAGGGTGTGATTCATCAAATACTAAGGCATAAATATCCTGCAGAGCTTTGTCAAGTGCCTCCATTCCTCCTATCAACCTGAATGTCCTTGCAAACTCTTCCTTTAGAGTTTCCCAATGGCGGGTGCACTGGTGTAATTCTGCGTATAAATACCATGTTGTTAGGATTAGCCCCAAGGCATGAATGAACAGGTGAACCCATTCCTCCGTAGTTCTTTCACACCATTTATCCATCCATGCAGTCAACTGCTCACGCGAGTCCCCTGAGCCAAGGAAAGACTTTACGCATAGGTGGACTAGAGGTTCAAACTGTAGGATCATCATGTCTCAACACCCTTCCAAACCCTAGAACATCCCTTTATGCATGTCCCACCACCTTGACGGGGTTGCACGCATGGCTAGCTTAAGGGCCCATAGCCTTCATTCCCTTTGAACTTTGGCTTCAAATGTTCACAAAAATTCTCTAATATTGCCAAAACCATCAAAGTAGGGTAGTTCTCTTACCTCTGAGGATATGCATAGGAAGTTATTTGTGATTCTAAGACATCGTAGTGCAGATACATCATGTAAACGATTCTGCCAATTTTTTATCTCCCTGTCGGAATCAGAGAAGAATTCATTGTCCTTTTCCTAGAAAAGCACACCATCAGCCATAGGATTGATCGAATCTTCATCCCAAGCGGTTAACTTATAGATGTGATCCACATCCTCTTCTTCACACACTGATTCTATATACCACTCTCCTTCCGCAGGGTCTAGAGGGACTATCACCCTTGTACCCTCATTCTCAAACACCATGCTTCTTTTCTTTAGGTTGATAATACCTCCCATGTCTATCACCCAATCCAATCCTAGGAGTGCAGGATAGGGGTTCGCATCTTCCACAATCTAAATGACCTCAAAGTTAGCGTGGAAATTAACTCCTACGATATCTA
The DNA here is from genome assembly GCA_034641835.2 of Pinus albicaulis. NCBI lineage: Eukaryota > Viridiplantae > Streptophyta > Pinopsida > Pinales > Pinaceae > Pinus > Pinus albicaulis. The sequence continues at coordinate 29,948,773 of MU968480.1, forward strand.
CCATAATTTTTTATATTCTTCCCAATAGTATGATCTCCTGCTAGTTGGCCATGTGCAGCTGGATGGTGGACCATTCCAACTTAGGTTCTCCAATTTGCTGCCAAGTCTTCTTGGGCAGTACTTTCGCATCTGATCCTAGGTCTAAAACAATTTGATCCATTTCATAGTCACCAATCTGCGCTGTTAGCTGCATTTCCCAACCATTGTGTTTCTTATGATTTTATAGTTTGTGCACATCCTTAACTTCCGAGAGCAAGTTAGTCCTATTTGCAGAGTTTTCTATTAGTGCTTGCAAATTTTCTATTGCCTTTTGGTTGCGTAGAAGCTTCATACATGCCTGTAGAAATGGTTTAACTTCATCATATCTTCTTAGGTTTGTTGGAGCTTTTGAAGTAGGTGCCTCATCCTTATTAAAGTCCTTGTGAGCTACAAAGAAGGTTTCCTTTTCCCTCTATAGGTCCAAGGTTTCCTGTTTGACCATGGCTTTCTGGATAAGAGGTTCAGTTTCGGCTTTCTCCCCAGCTCCTCCAGTAGCCATGTCGTTGCGCGTTATGACATTAATACTTGGTCCTTCATCACGTGGTTCCGCCTTAACCCTCTGTACATTTTGCGTAGGTGTCTGTTGTTTTTCCTGAAATTTTTCTATCAGAATTGGATAGTCTTAAATCACATGGTCCAATTGTCTACAATAATGGCAAGATTGTTGCGTAGGGTTTGAACAGTCCCTCGTAAAGTGCCCTATCTCCCCACAGTTGTAACAGATCAAATGTCCTCTTCCACGACCTGCGTCTCCACCCCTTCCCCCTCCCCTGCCCCTGGCTGGGGAGTCTCCTCTATTTGAGGGAGAGTGTGGTGAAGAAGGGTCAGCCTGTACTCTGTATAGGTTTCCTCGATCTATCATCAAGTCATAGGTTTGGTATTTCTGCTCGTTGTGCCCCACAAAGGGGCAGAGTCGACACCATTGCTGCTTCAATTCTAGAATGTAAGCACCTAAACGGGGATAGTGGTTAGTATCATGTAGCCTAGCAACATGAAAATCAATGCACCATAACGTTGGACCACTTGGCCCTGCAGCCTCCTTAGGACGCAATTGGCTAGGTCCCCCAGCCTGTATGTAATATGCGAGTAGAGGACACTGATCCTTGGTATGACCAGATACCCTGCATATTATGCACCATATGTTTGGACTAGCCTCTTTCCCCCTTTCTTTTCTCAGCTTTTGTATTTCAAGGTGCATTGCCTCCAACTACCCCTAGATCTGTTGCACCCCAAATTGAGCACCATCCCTTAGTGCAGCCTCTAGCTTTATAGCAATCTCCAAATCCTTCTCTTGCATTACAATCGACTGCTGATCCATAGGTCTGCACAAGTGAGGTAGCAGCATAGCGATAAACCATTCCTTGTGCTGCCTATCATCATATTGAAATTCCTCATCTCTGATAACCTTTTTCAACCATTGATCAACTTCCCATACCAATTCAGTGGGTCCCTGTCTAAAGTCTTTCAATTCGAACACTATTTGAGAGTAGGACTTAGGCTTCCGAAACTGTTGTTTTAATGTTGTCTTAATCTCCAGAATGTATGGATCCATATGTTGTCCTACGTATCCCATATATCAATCCAAGGTCGTTCCTTCAAAGGCAAGCGATCACTGTTCTCTCTTTACAGCATCAGTAGCCACATTCTGCGCAGCCCATACTGATTCTGTGACAAACCAAAATCTATCCATATCTTCATCCCCTACACCCTTGAAGGTAGGAATCCTCATGTGTGTGGCCATATCATATTTTGGTGGTGGTGGAGGTATGGGTGAGTTCTTAACCCTATGTTGACTTGAAGGTGGTGTAGCTCGAGGGATATGTGTAGCTGATTCTCTAAATGGATTGTAGACAGATCTATCTCCTTCTTGATTAGTTCAGTAGTATTTACCACTTCGTGTTGTGATCTCGCTTATATAAGGGGCCATTCACTCAGTGTGGCTGCATAGAACGCCCTTTTCGCACAGTAATATTTTGATTAACAAAGGCAATGTTTTCAAGAACTTACCCCAGAAACCCTTGAAGAACCTCCACTCTGCCTCAGAGTAGGACAGGAGCTGATCGACTGCGAATTTTGTCATGAACCCGCCCAACATGCTATATACCTAGTGATCTATAGTATGGGTGACCGTATTGTCTTTCCTTTCCTTATGTTGAATCAATTCTGGTGTCCACTGCATTTCCTGATCGTCCTTCTAGCACATATGGAATTCTATGAGCTTTGCCAACCACTCCTGAAGCTCGTGTGAAAAGGTTAAAAATAAAACTTCATATACTTCAGTGAATATGTACTTGTTATTCGACTTCTCAACCGTCAATTTCGTGTTTTTATTCTCGTTTACAGCAAATTACTGAATCTGTCTTTCAAACCAATCTTCAATTTCCACCCTCTCAGGTCTCCAAGGCCCTTGTGGCATTACCCAATATCTCTCTCAAAATTCTCCTCGTCCCGGCAACGAAACCATTTGTTGGCTTGAGGGGTCCTGACCCAAGTTTGGAGGTTAAGGTTTTCCCACAAACCCCTATACTACTGGTCATTTCGGTAATGACCTACTTGCGCAGGCCAAGGTCTCACCCGAAGCAGTATGGGAGCGTGCTAGAACTAGGTTTCACACCCTGAGAGAGAGTAGATAATCTGAAGTAGATCTATATTATAACTTGCTAGGTTTACCCAGAATGAGTCTATTCACAACCCTTTAACAGTATACTCAGCATATAATCATAACAAAGCTATCAGATCTAATTAGTACATTCACATCCACGTGTGCATTACCAGATACCATCAAAGAGAATTTATAATTGCAGATAATACCATATCACAGATATACTTATGCAAAAATACAAATACCTTCGCAGTTAAATAATCATCACTCACACTCTTCAGCAGCAAAAATAACTAATCCAGATAGCACACTGATACTTTAGCAATACTTCGAATTCATTAACATTCATATCCACTTACAACCAAAACCAGCCCATGCACACAGCCTAGTAGGGTCCGCACACAGCAGGACTAAGGATCTCTGCACACATAGCCAGTAGGAGTCCTTACCCAAAACAACCCCAAAAAATATCTAACAGTTTGCACGTAGCATCAATCTTAATTCATGCCAACCTATAGAATCAAACTATTCATCTATTTATATCGATATAGCCTACGATATCCTGTGGTTCGCAAATCGTGGTTTGTGGACTCTAAGTCTACCCTTTGACCCATTAGAATACGTTTGGGGCTTTGAACCCTAAAACCCCTGCGTTAGACTAATTAATACAAAAAACATACAAAATTTGCAGCTTAGGGAGCCCTGTTCCAACAATGATTTTGTCGACACATATTATGGATATGTATCTTTTTATATATGATGATTATATGGTTTGCCATTTTTTTTATGATTATTTTCTTGTGTTAAATGCATGTGATAAGTGCCAATCTAGAATATTGTTTGCAATGCTAGCTACGTAGTGATTTTGGGCTCTAGGTACATGAATGAATGTAGTGGTTTAAAATTCATGCACTAAGAACTTCACTTGTAAATATCTTCTAAAAAGGACATGGTTATTCACACGATATACACCATTCAATTGCGTGAGAAGCATCAAGGAATCTAAACAAACATGAATATGAAGGATGCGATGATCAAGGGCATCAACTAACAAACCTATCATTACATCATATTCAACCTAATTATTGGTGGTAGATCCAATACATATGACATTGGAAAGGACTAACGAATGCATGGGCGTAGAAATGGCGCAGGCTACCAAGGCTAGATTCTGAGAGAAGCGACTTGCACCGTCTGCATAGTCGATATACGGTATGAATGATGGAGCTGTCTGAAAGGTGCCACAAGACCACACATGAGATAATGATGAACAATGCAAGAAACTTGAATGCATGGAAAAAATAAAACATGCATCTCGATGGGGGATGCTATGGGTAAAATTTCTATGCCCCGCCCACTTATTAAGGATATGGTCAATAAATGGTGTGGGGAAGTTGTCTTTGGGACAAGATTTATTCAGGTCCCGAAAGTCAATACATACATGGATGGTGCCTTTTTCTTGAGGATGGGATATGTAAAACTAGCATATTTGAGCTTATCGATTTCGTCTTTGATAGCCTATTGTCTGGAAAGATTAATGGAGCTCCATTTTTTACGGACAAGATTAGTATTAGGCCATGTATTGATATGGTGTTCAAAAATAGTGGGATAAATTCTGGGAATCTCTAAATAGGTCCAGGTGAAAACATTAGAAAATTACTTGAATAGCTTGGTGTAAGCCTCAATTTATTTTGGGGTGAAATGTGCCCCCAAGGTAATTTTTTCTTCTACCCCTAGTTTCTCAGAAATGTTAATTTTAATGGTAGGAGAGATATTGGCCATAGTTCCTTCTTCAAAAGCATCTGCTGCAAGAATGGGATTTCTAAATCAATCGACCTCATTGTGGATGAAGGCTTTAGACTCCACATCATACTGGTCATGGGACTACTGCGAAAGGAAGTACACATGGTGGTGCATATCATCGTAGGGAAAGTTAGGGGTGGCCATTGCTTCCATATTTTCTTCAACAAAATTAAATATGGGGGGAGTGGTGGAAGAAATATCACATGATGCAGCGGGGCTACCTGACGCATCATCATGAGAGATATGGTTCTGTTGAAGCCTCAAAAATCGCTGCTACAACATTGGGGGATAACCACCCGGTCCGGACCTTAATACAGTTCCTTTTCCATTTATGATAGTGGCTCCGACTGGTTTAACTAGGTCCAGTTACCTTTTCGCTATCGCTATTGGTTTATGATGTGTCCTTAACTACCAATAGACAGAGATATCAGATCAATTCTTCTTGCTGATCAAGCAAGAGAATGACCCTTAAGCTGATTTGGGTTCAGCCAAACCACAACTAAGGTTTTTCCTCCTTGAGAAGAGGACTTAAAAGAATGTAAATTTAATCTAATTGCAAACTTATTCTATAATGCAAGCAAAAAGAAACTTATCTAAATCCTATCTCAATTAGGTAGATGAAAATCTAACCCAATTAAGAGCAAGATAATTAAGTGATGAGAATTAAAATATGTCTAGCTTTTAGTTAATGTCAAACTAACGAAGAAATTCAATTAGCTCACATTTGTGAGTACCAAAACACATTCTATTGAGACCATTTGACTAAAATAATAAATTAACAAAACTCTGGAAGAACTTCACAAAAATGATATTGATTATCATATCAGTCAAACTAATAATTAAACAATAACATGTGGAAGAAATTCACAACACATTACTATTTAATAAATCAGTGTTATAAGACAAATTTCTGAGTTATGGTTACTCAGAAATCAGAGTTTAATTCATAAGAGCAGAGATACTTAACAATTTGAGACAAATTATCCATATCAACAGAAATGCCAAAACATGAATAAAATGAAACAACAATTTTATTAAAATAAAAATGAAACTGGTATTTGATACAGAAATGCCAAAAATACCAGTTAATTGAATCTACTTCTCTGATCCTGGTCTCCAACAGTACTTTACATTACTTGAATTTCTGCTTTCAAGACTAGAGCTGCAGAAATGAAAACTCTGCCCATCATGAATAATTCAAGATATAAAGAATAAACCCTCATTAATGTTCAGATCTGAAGTTTTCTCTCCTCCCCATCTACAACTCTAAATCCCTATTACAGAAATTCTTTTAGAAGTCTAGAATTGCAGAGGAGAGCAGCCCCTTTTACATTTTGCAATCTGCAATTTATAATCTTTCCAAAAGTATTTTTAGAAGAGAGTTTGTTGAAGAAAAATCTGTCCAATCCAATTTTAATTGCTCAAAAATTCCAATCTTTAATTGTTGGAGTCTTTTCATTGATTGAAATCTTTTTCCTCAATATCCCTTCTATTGTTTTTTCCTGCAAAAAGAAATTAAAATGAATTAAGATGGAACAATAAAATCCAAATATTATTTCTAACATTAAAACAAATCCAATCAAATTCTATTTAAATAAATAAAAAGGAAATTTGAGCTTATTATTGATACTCATAACGATCTTAATTAACCAAGGATATATTGATGCATGAATCTGCAGTTTAGAAGAGGCTGGGAAAATGAAAATGAAGAAAACTAAACTCAGAAAATTGATTTTATTTTTAGAAATTCGGAGCTTGATCTTCTGCCTGATTTTTGACCCAATAAATGATCAAATCTGTTATTGAAACCTCCTCAGAAATGTTCTCCTTGATTTTCTCTTTCCAATGAGCCGTCCTGGACCTCATTTGGTCAAGTAAAACTCAATCTATGAGTCTCCAAAGTTGATAAGTCAAATCTGAAATAAATCTGGAAATTCTGTTGCTGGGCTAAAAATCATAATTTTTAATTAGAAATTTAATCCTAAATTAGATTCTAATTATCTAATAATTAATTCTAAATTAATTATTAACTAACTAATATATATGATTAATTCTAATTAATTATCATCTAATTTAGAAATCAATTAAGTTACAAAATTAAATTAATATACAAATGATTTGAAAAATTTAATTTAAATATAATTAATATTATAATTCAAATTATATTAAAATTATAATAAACATTATAATTATAATATAATTATTATAATATAAAAAATATAAAAATTAATTTACAAACCATTGGAATCAATCCATACGCATAATCCATTAAACAAACCATTGAAATCAATCCACACTTTATTAATTCATCCATGTGAGTTTGTGGAGGGGTATGGTGAGTGGAGTGTGAGGTGAGGGTGACGTGAGGGTGAGTGAGGGGAGGCATAAGGGATGAAACAATAAAAAAAAAAAAACTTTATATTAAAAAAAAATTAATGCATTGCATATCGCAAGAACCTTAGATCGGGGTTTTTCAAATATGCATGTTCTAAAAATTGCTATGGATCCGAAATTGCGATATTGCGATATGCGATGGATCCAAAATTGGGAAATTGCAATATTGCGATATTGCGATATGCGATGGATCCAAAATTGCAAAATTGAGATATTGCGATATGCGATGGATCCAAAATTGCGAAATTGCGATATTGCGATATTGCGATATGCGATGGATCCAAAATTGCGAAATTGCGATATGCGATGGATCTGAAATTTGCGATTTGCGATCTGTGACGAATCTAAAATTTTCGATCTGCGATCTGCGACGAATCTGAAATTTGCGATTTGCGACGAATCTGAAATTTGCAATCTGCGATCTGCGACGAATCTGAAATTTGCGATCTGTGATCTGCGATGAATCTGAAATTTGCGATCTGCGATCTGCGACGGACCCGATGATTTTTTTTTTTTTTTTAATATATATTTTTTAATATTAAGTTTTTCTAAACTACAGCTATTCTGAAAATAAATAAAAAGAATAAAAATAGCATTTTTAACCCAGACTTAGATAAATGATGGGACTTTAAAAGAGTACCATTTTTAAACCAGTTGACTAAATGAGGTAAAACAAGCGTCAATGAGAAGCTTATAAAAAATCAATTTTAACAAAGCAATCGAAACAAGAATCCAAAGAAAATGAAAAATTAACAGTCGTGTAGGATAATTAAATAAATAAAAATCCTGAAAGACGTTTAGCCAAAATTTTATAGAAAGGGTCCCCATTATTTGAAGTGAACAAGTCAAAAAAATGGGGGGGTTGTGTTTTACCACAACAGGTTCACATACGTATCACTACTGAGGGTAGACAAAGAGCTATTAGATGAAACATCTACTGATTTTGAGCCCAACGTGATCACCGAAGGAGGTTTAATCGAAACATAATGGGATGCCTCAAAGGGGTCTTCCGCCATGGATCTCATGGATGATGACAGAGAGCAGATAGTGACCAAAGGTTCCATCATCTCGACATCAGAGGGAGGTATCACAATGGGTGCATAAATGTCCTCTAGTTCTACAAAAGAAAAACTTGCGAGTAGAGGAGTACAGGATCCACTACGTTCAACCTTGATTCAGAAAAAATCCTCAAGGATGTTGAGGAAGTCATCAACATGGTGAAAATTGTGAGAATAGTGGCCATACAGATCACACAAAGTAGAAGGGTGGTTCGTGCACAACAATTTGAGTTTCTTAGCTAAATCAGGTATGGCAACATGGACCTTCAGGATATCAGATTCAGGAAACGTCTCGTTGACCACAGGTTTGATACAAGGAAGTTCGGGACAACTATGGGTGGCATGCCCAACAACATCGTGGAAAGTGCATGGAGGTGACTACTTCGGAGGTTTAGGAGGAGAAAGAGTTGTTTGGGGGGGCTTTTCCTTCGGTTCCTTCTTTTTGGCTTTTCCCCCTCACTAAATGCTTTCACAACAAGAGTCGATCCTTTTTGAGGTGGCTAAGGTACTAAAGAAAAGGGAGGAGTTATAGTGACTGGTTGGACCGGGGTCAAAGTGGTATAAGGTTTGAGCTGACTAGGCGAGGAATTGGTTGGGGGATCAATGTACCAGACTGGGATCCCCAGGGTCAAATTGGGAAGGCTCAATGTAGCCATAATAGGAAACGAAAATACTCAAGAGGGGGGAGCAAGAAACGGTATCTAACCAGAAGGGTAATGGCCTGGCAGAATGGCCCCCAAATTGTTAAGGCTGGTGTTAACACTGGAAAATCGTACAACAGAAGATGACATTAATTAATGTCAAGCCAAAGGATATATAGGGCAAGAAGACATTATGGAATCAAGAAAGTATTTAAAATCTCTAAGGTTTTGTGAAAATCAAATTTGAACTATTCTTAAATGTTGATTGTGCGCTTTATCCTTCGAGAAGAGCACCTTCTGAGCACCTTTTTTCCCGATAATTTTGCATTCCTGAAAGTGGAAAAATGTCACTTTCCGAGACCACACAAAGTAAAGAACAAGTTTCTCCTTACATGAAGCCACCTAAGGACAACCACCAGTGCCTCCTTACACACTATGTGAGCACACAATGGAATCATACCTCTCCCTTGGGTTACCATCCACCATGTACCAAGGAAGGGAAGGAGGATTTGAAATCCCCTATATAAAGCCACCATGAGATGAAGAATGGGTGATCACATTGTTATGCCGACCAAAATTTCCCAAGCAATAGCAACAGTGTGTGACCCAGAGCTGGAGATAGAGGGGACTCAATTGTTGGCCACCCACAATCTCTATCTATCACAACAGAGAGAGAGGTAGACTGCACAGGAGGTAGAGCTTGGAAAACAACATCCTTTCATTGGGACCTAGAATCATTGTCTAGGGGCCCTTTGGTAAGTGGGTAAAATTTCTTATCCATATCAAACGTTTAATAAGAAGAGGCCTAGAGCCATCATTTGCATTATTATTGTTTTGACTCTCTTCAATAGCTTCTTTATATTTGTGTTTTAGTTTTAATTTAATTTGAGCATACATTTGCATACTTTTTCCTCTAGATTGTATGCTTTTGAGCTCCACTACTTTCTGCCTGTTACCAATAGTTTAGAGGGGTAGACCACACCCCTTAAACTGGTGCGATTTCTTACACCCGTGCGTCAAATCCACCACAACAGGATTGGCGACTCCACTAATGTTTTACAAGTTTATGTGGTTGTGCCTTCTTTTGCAGGAGACCTTTGTCTATGCTAAAGAGTGGAGCTAATGGTCCTCTGATCCATATTGCAGTCCCTAGATTCACTTTGAGTGACATACTGAAGAAGAGCAGCTCCTAATATTTTTTATTTGCAGGAATTTGCGTGCATTTTTTCCTCACAGACGCGTAGGGCGCACATTCAGGGCTGACCTGCACGCAGGAAAGCACACCTATCAGGGCCTTTTGCGTGCAATTTATAGAATGAGGTTTCTCTCCCAATATTCTGCATTTTTATGCTTTTAAGGTGCTTGGAAGCCCCTAATGTATCTGCCAACACTTGTGTTGATACCCCACGTCTTGTGAGAACTCACTTTTAGCTGCCTTCTGTAGGCTTAGAGTTAGTTTTGCTTCAAGTTGGTTTTTGCAAAAGTCTTCACATAGTTTAAGTAGGGGGGAAATTAACCATTGCATTCCGAAAAATTTATGTTTTGCAAATTTTGGTATTCACACTTATATAACTAGTCCATGTAACTGGTCAAAGACAACACATGCATAGCTAGTTTTCTTCTTTTTTCTAGTGTAGAAATTGTTTAGTTTAGTTCAATTTTTGCATTAGGAATTGCGGGAATAGGATTGAATTGTCGATTAGATCAAGTAATCTCTACTAAATTTCCATCCATCGGTGATCCTAGGTAAGCATATGAATGCTCTATATTCATATTTCACCATCTCCCTTTAGTTAGTCACATAGATTAACTAGGAAAATTTGAAAGCGGCCCATTATCTGTACATGTTTTCCATTTGAGTCAAGAACAATATAACATATTTTAACTATTGGATTTTTTTAAAGGATCACCAATATCCATATGTTCAAAATATGAGCTTGTTCACCTTATGCTCACACACACTCACCCACTAAGCAAAGGAAGACACCTAAAACTAACTTAACCAAACACACTAAATTCTCCCCACAGGGGCCACAAAAGAATTTATAGTTTAAGTTAGGATGAAGGGGGTAGGCATCCAATAAGCTTCCTTGATCATACTTCATATTGAAACATAGAAGTTGTGTATTTAGGGAGCTTTAAATCCACCTATCAGCCCACAGCAAAGAAAACCTGAGCGTAGCAGAGACCCGAGTTAGAGGGGGTTAGGCTTAGGTGTAGTGCGTGCAGTATTAGTTGGGGCTACCTGACCTGGCTGATACTCAGTACTATTACCTGACTACCAAGAAGCCCAAGAATCGAATGCTCATGTGGGACAGTGGTTCTTAGTGGCCAAAAACTAGGGCATCCTTTACCCTATAGGTGACGGTGCAGGAAAGTGCCAGACCCTCTACCCTTACCTTGGTGGATTCTCTTCGACTGACTGGGGACATCGCCAGCTCTTACAGGACGTTTTGCCAGCACTCGCAAGAAATATTCTCAAGGCCCAATTACTTTTGAGTGTGTGAGGACGCATAGGTCTTCTATGATTTTTAGTATCATGCACAAACAAACAAAAACCATTTTTTTTCTTTAGTGACCACATAGATTAATTTAAAGGGAAAATTTATTTTTTATTTTCACTTTGTTTTATGTATGTGGCCATAGTTTTTCTTTGATCATAGACTCTATCCTCTTAAACTTTTCCAAAACCCAACTTGGTTGACACTCGACTAGTCCCAACGTAACCTCGTCAATCCAGGCGTCTTTTGGACCTCCTTCCATTACAAGGAGGGGTTCCAGGTCTTTCGATATTCAGGCGTCAAAGACGGAACACTGCCACCATCATTGGTTCATCTTTACTGGAGAAACCATAGTTGGGAACCCTAGCTAGTCTCCCAACACCACACTGCACACCACTCCTCCCTCGACCCCTAGGGGGTAGAGGAGTGCGTCCCATTCGGGAAGCCAACTGAACAAAAATTAGGGTACATCATAGACTAACCCTCATTCTAACGAGAACTTCGTGTCTTCACACGTTGCAATGGCGTCAACCTCCCAGTCAATTTTCTTAGCTTCGTTGAATCTACCTGATTTAACCAAGCTAACGAATGACCCCATCGCACACGATCCTACATGGCCTCCCATGCCCACAAAGCTCCCTTCGGATATACCAAAATTCGAAGGCAAGCAAGCAAAAGACCCAGGTAATCATGTAATTACCTTTCACCTATGGTGCATCAAATAGTATTATCGATGAAACTATTCAATCGAGGCTATTTCAATGCACTCTTACGAGAGTAGCCGCGAAGTGGTACATGGAGAAACCTCCTACTTCACATGGAACCTTTAGCGCCCTTGCTACCACGTTCCTCACATAATTTCAGTTACCCATTCACCATGATTTGTGAATGGAATTAATGACTCATTTTAAACAAACCCCCACCCATATCTCAAACCATATTCATGAATGGAGGCAGTGTCGCGGTTTATGTAAAGCTAAAGTCGACGATCAGGTCCTCTTAGATTTATTCTTAAAAATTATGACAACAGAGATTTAAAATGATGTGGCACAACAATACCCCACATCTGAAGAGGATGCAACCAGTAAATCCCAGAAGCTCGAACTGATTTATACGTAGTTAGGATACATTTACAACATCTTGCCTAACGCCCCTCGCCTGCAAACTTATCAAGAATTTCTAGGTGCATCGAAAATTGCAGACAGGCTAATTGGATCAATGACCCAAGGTTACCTAGGTAGCAGTAGTCAAAACCCTGGTTACGCATATAGTTCTACCCAGAACATGTCTCAACCTAGATTTCAAAGTCATCATATGTCTCAAAAATATTTGACTAATAGGGCACATGCGTATCACCAAGGAGGACCTTATCCTCTAGCTGAGGGGACCTAGTATGCAAAAAGAAACACTAACAGAAGAGCTCCCCTCCAATGTCTAGGTGTAAAAACGGGATACTGTTATGCTCAATCCCCAGAACATGACCCACCTATGCAAACCAACATGCAGGTGAACTTTGTGCAGCCGTCCCAAAACCAACCACACTATAATAACCAAGATAACTACCCTCCTAACGTGGTAAATAAAAAATCAAAAAACAAGCCAAAAAGGAACCCTGAATAGGGGGGCAGCAACCAACAACACCCATCACGATCCCAGGCTGGAGGCAACTCCGACCAGAATCAAAACCAGGGGCCTAGCAATGCCCAACGGAAAGGTAAAGGGCCACCTCTACGAACAAACCATTCTTGTTCAATATGTGGTGAGTACGGGCACTATACTCATCACTGTCTCGATCTCCTTGAGCTAAAAGAGCTTCATAGTAACTGAGAACAAGGAGGATCTTCCCAGCAACCCAACGTGGGGCAAGAACCGTTCCCAAACCAAGGGACGATAAGCACTGACAAGAAAAACTCGAATGATTCCAGGAAAAGTAGCCATGAAATCTACATGACTGGGGAAGAGATGTTTTTCCAAACACGGAATCGCAACTACGACACCCCACCAGACACCACTATGTCAAGGCCTAATAATATTGCGCCAACTGCACCTTTCACCATTTCAAAGATGCCTATAGAACCATTGCCAAAGATGGAAAACAGACCTAATATAAGAGTAGGTAACTACTCCAAAGTAGCCCATAATTATAGCACCGTGTATGATTTAGCTCAATCACCTGCTGCCATGTTAGCTCTGGAAGTACTGCAGTCGTGCCCAAAACAATGAAAAGCCCTACTTTCTACATTAGGCGCTATAGACCCTACCGATACGCACATGATGGATTTTGACTTAGATAGAGTCACCCCCCAGCTTCCTTCCATGGTTGCCTTCCGGATACTAGTGTCGGTCCAAAATATCACTATTCACCAATTTGTCATAAACGAGGATGCATCGACATGCATCATGTCAAAAAATGTTTGGAAGAAGTTAGGGTCCCCCAAACTGAAACATGCAGTCATAATGCTTCCATCGTACAATGGTCATCCCTTAACCCCCGTCGGTCTCTACCAAAATTTCCCAATCTACTTAGACGGAAAGACGGTCCACATAGACATTGAAATCTAGGACGCTCACTTGGATTACAATATATTCCTCAGGTAGAGTTATATGTACGCCATGTCCATCATAGCCTCCTCCGTCTTCCACATTATGATGTTCCCCCACGAGGACTACATCATTACTTTAGACCAACTGACACACAGCAAGAAGCGTCCCCTAACCAACATGGATGTAATTCTACCATATATAGATACAGCTTCAGATGATCTTTCACGTTACCAAGTATATGGCCCTCGCCAATTCAAACCATCATCCATTCTATGATCATTCCTAGGAAATCCTCCCTTTATCCCTGAGGCATCACTCGATGTCACAGGGGCTCTAGTGTGCATGATGTCCACATCAAGCACCGAGGCTAGTCATCACATGGACTCAAGCAATAACGACACCAAGGCATCGACCACGGCAGCCTCTCTAGCCTACACCACCTCCCAAACCCCTTTCCTCGACCCCCGGCTAGCTTCGTCTCCCAGCATGTTTTGGAAACACTGGTATTACCCAACATATCATTACCATTCCCAGTTTGGTACCTCATTCCTCCTTCCATAATAGGAGCCACCAATGTTAATTCCACAGGGTTAAAGCCCCTCAATCCCGAGGATCCCCCACCTACCCAAGAAACAGTCGAGACCTCCCCTGTAAAGGAAGTTCCCATTGTGAAACTGGTGATCATGGCCATGAAAACCGCAAATAGAGGAAAGAAGATGGTGACCCCCACCATTAAAATGGAATCACCAGTCTGTGCCATATGCGACGTTATAAGCCATCCTACCCATATATGTCTAGAGCTGGACGAATTAAAACCACTTCTTGTCTCCGAAGTAGACATCTCGACACCGCGTTCCCATAAAAGGGAACCTACCACCAAAGGTAAAGGCAAAGCGCTGTGTACCAATCACCCATGCACTCTTTGTGGAAAATATGGACACTATACCCACCATTGTCAAGAGATCCTACGATATAGGGATGTCTTACATGCGATCGAGTGATCCCATTAAGAGGATCCCTCCAACCAGTTCGTCGGCGATGAACCTCGTACCATCCTATATTTATAAGAAGAATGTAGGATTGTAGAAATACCCCGAGTCATGCCCATTATACGTTGTACGCTATGCGATGAACATGGCCACTCCCTCGAAGAGTCTGTATCCCTATAGCTCATCTATATATGGTATCCAATTGAAAGGGTTTACTATGTGGGACTGCGGGCAACACAATTCACATGCCTGTTATGCGCCGATAATCACCTTTTGGAGAATTTTCACTACATACATCACTTTTAGCTAGCCCTTACTAGCCTCTACTCAGCCATAGTCCACCTTTCCCAAGAAGACGACATGGATGCCGAGTCCATAGGTAGCTCCATGACCCAAGCGGATGATATAAGTGCATCCATCATGTTCTTGACAGCTGAAGAACGGCCCACCAGGGAACCCCTAGTTACCCCCAACCGCACTTTGCAGGGAGGACCAGCACATACATTATGCAAAAAGACAGACCATGTAGTTGTCCATTGCCCTAATTTAGCAGCCCTCTGGCACTAGTTCCCCATCATATCTTAAACTGAACTCGATGGAACCTTCATATCAAGGATATTTTTCCTGATATGTCAAGGTAATTATTATGATCGACATTGTACTTATGCATCGCAAATTTGTCCCACCATCGACATGATTAATGCCATAAAGAAGAGACAGGACGAACTCTTGGAATAGCATAAAAATTACATCATTGGGTCAATGTCCCCACCCCTGCAATGGTGTATCAAGACAGATAAGACAACACACCACCAAAGCATAACCTCAGATAATCCTAGGATAACATGCGGCCTATGTGATCTGAACGATCACCAATTCAACCAATGTAGATAACTCAAGCCCCTTCCAAATAGTCTCTGCATAGTCTCTTCTCTTCGTGAAAAAAATCTCTCCAATCAAAATAATATCATGCGCACTTATTTCCATATTTGCTCACACTTTCATCATATGTTTAAGTGTGTACATCTTCCCAAGCTGAGAGTGGCACCAGCTGAGTTAAGTCTACACTCCACCAAAAAGGTAGACACATCTAAGCCAACGATACGAAAGTGGAAACAGAAGAAAACCTCTTCTACGACCGACCCTTTCCAGGCATCCACGTCAGGAACAACGAGTATCATAGAAACCCACACTATCTACTCTGTTGGCTCAGTGATACCATGCACCATATGCACTGGCCAAAATCATGCAGCAGAGTCATACCTACTAATGAAAACATTCAGGAACCTCTGTGGCAGGCAAAATTTCCACCTATAGGAAATTGATCATCCTAGCGAGGAACCCAACCTTGCACTCATACAAAATCCCATTACAGAGATTCTTCCCCCGCTAAAGTCCGATGACACAATCCACCATATACGATTTATATCAGCTCATGTTAGCGATAGGATGATTGTCTCCCCCCTATCCTAGGATTTCCACCATACTCATGTCGCAAAAAACCAAGGTACCTTGTGTTTTTTAATTGATTTCTACAAGATCCCAAATTTTCATGCCGCCATCAAACTCCTCAATGACACCCATACTCTAGAGAAGCGCCTAGTACAACTAGAGCTTGTCAACGAAAATCGACGACAATCGTTGCAGCACAATGAGGCCCACAACAAAAGGGTTAAAGCATCATTTGACCACCACATCACCCCTCGCTCATTCACCGAGGGAGAATTAGTCCTTTGCTATGATGTCACAAAAGAGACTTTAGGGCCAAGAAAGTTTGAAACCTTGTGGAAAGGACCCTACATCATTAAACACTGCCTCCTACAGGGGGCATAAATCTTGACGGAACTAGATGGGACTTGCCTCACTAACCCCATCAGCGGCCTTTACCTCAAGAATTTCTACCGATAAGGGCCCCAACAAATCTTCCCCTAGAGTAAGAGTACACAAAAACCCAACCACTCAAAATTTTTGACCCAAATAATTAGTTAAAAGTGCTCAAAGTATCATCATGGATCACCAAAACAAACCCTATTTTGGATTTTCTCAGATGGCGCATCAAGATGGTGTCAAAATTTAGCCATAGCTGCCTGGGTCATTTACTGCCTTGGCCGACCACCACTATGTGCAAATGATGTGTGTATCGGATCAGCAACAAACAATCAAGCAGAATATGGAAATGTCATTAGAATTATGTGTGACACCCTCCATTGAGGCGTTTTCCATATGCATATCTACCTCAATTCCCAGTTAGTAGTATCACAGCTAAATCAAACATTTGAGACAAGAGATACACACCTGTTTAGAAAATATTTGTGTAACAAAAGGTTAAGCAGACAATTTTATTACATCACATTTTCACATGTACCAAGAAATCAAAACCAAACAACAGATTGCATAGTTAACAATATCCTAAACTAGAATGCATCTTGAATAAATCATCATACATAAAACCAAAAATATAGGCATCCATCAGCATAACAAATACATAAACTGAAACATGTGATATATCATGTAGAGCCACAAACAATATCTCATATATATATCAAAAATATTTATATCTGAGTACAGAAAATAGTATCGCTGGCCCAACTACTAGTCCAAATAGTCAAAAATAGTCAAAAATAAGGGAATCATTCTGATAATGGGTGCTTTTTCTATGTACAAAACTACTCTAGGGAGGTGCCCCCTCAAGCGGGGCACCTGGACCCACCACTGCTCACGGTACCACCACTGCAGCTACTGTCACCACTTTGATCGCCACCCGACATAGAGTGGGCTGATAATCCCTCTCGCGGGCCATCACTATCTCTAACCATACCTCATCGAAGTCATCCATGAAACCTCGAGCAGGCATACCATGGGTCAAGTGGTCCACTCAAACCCATAAGTCATCAAGAGCAATCACTTGAGCTATCAGTACTGCAATGCACACCTCTTCTGCATCAGCACGAGCTCGCTCGGTTGCAACCTCTGCAGTAGTTGAGCTACTATCCTCACCTGAGGGTCCAACACCATCTCCACCAGGTCCATCGGCACCACTGCCTGGTCCACCAGCATCACCTCCTCCCTGATCGCCCCGTGGTCGTCGCGGAGGATCGTGACCCACCAATAAGGCCATGGGGCGACCCACCTTGCCAACATCTGCATGAGTAACCAAAATAATGTTAGTGTCACTAGAGAAACACATAAGTACATGTATACTCAAAAAATGTAGAAAAAACATATAAAACATACCTACAGTTCCCTAAACATAGCCAAAAGGGAGACCCATGTCTCGGTCAGCCTGGAAGTCCATCCCCGCATACGAGTATGGCAAGAACATCTATGGGTTGGCCTTGAACCAAGCCTTTTTCATCGCATTACAATAACGCCCCACCATGCCACCATTGTCCCGTGGCATCACCAGAGTCCACCTCCTCATACGTGGTTCCCATGGCCCCCCAATAGGCACCACCACCACCGGCCTTAGCAGTACCACCCGCTCATACATGATGTTGCATAAGATACTGGCGTATGCAAATGACTTCGATCCATGACACCATACCATCAAAACAAAAGCGAGCGAAGTCAAAGAAATGCCCGGACCTCAATCGGCGCAAAACTCCAACCTACGGGCCAGATGCCCGATGCAGAGCAAACGATCCCGCCAGTTGTATAATCACTGCCAGAGCACACCACTCTACCACATCCATCACTAATGCAATGTTGATGCATCCCTCAGTAAGAGGCACCCCTCCACAATGAAGCCTCTGAAATCTATTCACATTCACTCTCCCTGACAAGAGTGGATATCTCAGAGCCTCACCCAGAGGCAGTAACCTGGTCACAAAGTAGATGTTTGTCTCAGGACAAATCACCAAGTTCGTCCCCCACAACACGAACATGTTGCGCCTCCTGCGCTAGTGCTGTATAATGTAGCGCAGTAAGCGGTCTTGCAACCGCAGAAACTCATTTTCAGCAAATTTTAGAAGGCCCCATGCAGCCAACTGACGTCGCACCCTAACATCAGTAGCTAGAGCGGTCCAGATCTTGGGCCAGTCCTGCTCCCTCCACACCAACCTGTCAGCAGCACAAGCACCCATCAACACAGAGAGAAAACCTCAAAATAGACAAAAAACAAAAAAAATTTTCATCATGGCCTTTGGGTGCCTATCCCTCAAACAAGTGCACCCTCACGCACCTGTTTTTTTCACAGGTGCACCTTCGCGTGCTAATGTCATGGAACAGTGTGCCCTCGCGCAACTATCCATCAACATTGTGCATAAGCAAGGCACGCTTTTGCCTGGATTGCCCGCACAATCTAGGGAAAAAGTGTCCCAAAGGCCATACAAACCCAATTTGTATAGCCCCGGGCACCATCAAACTGAAAAAATTAAAATTCAAGACATCATGGAAGTTACCTTAGCATAGTATCGCTAGTCCCTGGTACACGGGCTGAAGGCAACAGAAAGAAAGGCTCTACAAATGCCTCTGATCTCTCAAAACTCAGCAAGTACAAATGAATAGGATTAGGGCCATAATCGCCTATTTATTTCCTTTTTCAAAAACTTGGAAGGTCAATAACAAGAGATCAAATGGTCCATTCTGCGAACCATAAGTTAAACCATTATCAGTATGCCATGATGAACGAAAATAGTGCCACACATTCACTTTCTAGGAAAAATATTTTTTCAGTGCTGGCAAGTATGCCCTCTCTCATCTTCATTTTTAAAGCTCATCCCTTTCAATAATATTTGATGAAAATAAGATGCTTTCACTTGAGGTAGTTTCTTTTGCAGGAAAAAACCGCAAACCATTCGCAACACCATCTAGTGAAGGTTCCAGAGTGGGTATCATTCTACCCCCAGCATGATAGAGCCCCAGAAAAATTTTCATATCCTAACATCATTTCTCCATCAGTAATGAACCATAGGGTCCTCATATCCGACCGTATTTATCATCACCTCACCCTACAACAGGATAAACATATGCGTTGGTCAGTATAGCCTCCCCACCATGGCGCTCGTCACCCAAAGTAGACCATATATCACAGCAACAGTGACACCATGGCCATACACTTCAGTCCGGGAAGCACCTCATGCCCTTCCATTCATCATGCATAAGGTCAAGTTTACCATGCAAATTGAAACCCCCTTGCCGGACGACCAGGTTGTACAAGCAGATAAAACGTGCATCGTATTTGGCCCACCATACCTCCACCAGCATAATCTCATCTACGACACTGTTTCATTCGCTTCATCAACTCCGCGTATGAGACCAACCAATGGGAAACCCACCCCCAGCAAAACACCTCCCTCACGCTTTCAGTGAGCGAACACTTTCATGTTTTGGGGTACCTGTCTCTGTCTTTTGTACAAACTAAACCCCATTATTTTATTCTTTTGGTAAGTGTACAAAGACCGCAAACGGTGCACTTCGCCCCTTCACCCTCATATTTCATATTTTCTCCCATGGAAGCAGTCCCTCATTCCACTTGATCATATTATTTCACCCCCACACATGCACCATCATGACATTCATAGCCAGGTTTACACCCACCCTAGAAGTCCTACTAACTCTAGGGATTTTCCCTTCAAAAATAACTATGACTGTCGCCAAGCTGCTAAAATATACTCCGACCTCAGGCCACTGAATCCCCATCATCATTTTTTGGTCACCTCTCACCAACATGCCTATGTTAAACCCATCACATCCAAGTCCCCAACCCCTCAAGCCGGTGACCCATGGTTTGGTTAAGGCTTCCTTTTTGTCGACCTTGACACCTCTTTTCCAAAAAGGAAGTGGTACCTTGGATCACCTCTCCCCATGCAAAGGGGTATCCTTGGGTGGCACTGTGGGAGACATAATTGTCCACAGATTTCATTGATCCTCCTAACATTCGAATACAACAAAAGCTTTCATGTCAAGATGGTATCGTACCTTACAACCATTACACTTTGATCAGATCCATCGAAGACCCGTGCCTCCATAAGCGTCTTTGTCAACAATGCTTACACGGGAAGGTCCCATCTAGCACCTATGTGTACATTGTGCAGTTATATGCCATACCAAGTTTACACATACAGGTACCACATTCCACCTATTTTCAAATAAAAAACACCCCGGAGGGCATCAGCAGTCATCATCAACAACCGCCAGCATCACTACCATAGTAGTGACACAGAGAGGACATGTATCTGTCAATTTTTTTAACTAGCCATAGCATCACGAGCAGGGGACATGCTCGCCTCATTGAAATTTTTTATATATGTTGTAAATTATTTTCTTGCAAGGATCCCTTAGGCCATGGTCATCTCAGAAATGGTGAAGGGTGTTGTTAATTCCAAGATTCACGCAGGTC